>JAUMHE010000048.1:4155023-4175889 GCA_032359235.1 Enteromius mattozi
GAAAATTACAGGCCTCTCTCATCTTTTTAAGTGGGAGAACTTGCACAATTGGTGGCTGATTAAATACTTTTTTGCCCGACTGTATATATTGTCTTCTTTAAAGAAATTGCTTTCTTTTATATTGCTTTAAAGAAAAATAATGGTAAATAAACACCAATTTGTATTTGTATATGTGACTCAAAAGTGCCACATCATGGTGAAAACAACAGAATAAATGTGCACGTTATGATGAAAACAGTTGAATATGCTGATTAACTCTGATGAAAAATAATTATAATTGTATAATATATTAATAATTCAATTCTCTCTTGGATGCACATTCTGCTACAGGGAATGAAGCATGGTGGCATACACAATTCTAAATACACCTGAGATCTGAGAGAATAAATGGTGCCCTACAATTGTGTTTGAAGCATGATTCATGTGGGAAATGTGAAGGGAACACGAGGGAGAAACAAACACTCCGCATTGGGCTGAGTGATAATAGGCAAACCACACAAAACCAAAGGGAGAAAGAACTGACAGGAGGATTGACATCTTTTCTTGACAATCTTCTTTCCTTATCTTTACCCACCAGAAATACTCTTTCTCTCTGAACACAATGGCTAGGTCACCAACCTAGCATGCAGCACAGACTAGACAGCATTTTTGGACTCTGTAATGCCATTAGAATGCTATCTAGGCACGCAGCTCAGTAGGCTTTAAGAAGGTTTGATGCTCTCCCCTTTTACCCGCTTCTTCTCTCGCGTGCACACAAACACACAGATCTTGCTCCCACATGACTCATTAGGAAATAACAGCAGCGCTGTTCTGTGAAACACGCTCTCTCACACGCGGTTACTACGTCTCCTCAAGCACATCCTCTTGTCTTTATCGATCTATGTGTGTTCGATTGGTACTTTGCTAGTCTATTCACATCCACTACAACATCCTCCGTGTCTCTTTGTTGCCATTTACCGTGTAGTTGGGGTTGCCGGTCAGTATGCGCATTTCTGCCAGCACCCAAATGCCATTGGTGAGTTTGACAGACTGGTACAGCATGTCCTGCCCCTCCACTGTTCTCTTGGCTATGGTGAAGATATTACTGCCTTGCAGCTTGTTGCTGGCCGCGTCTGTGAGAGAGAAGTTACTCATTAACAAAACACAGACACACATAACAGGTTTTCTGAAGACAAAGTGAACCTGAGCAAGTATCTATGGCAACTCAGTAGCAAATGTGTATTTTTACTCACACGCTGACATATGAACCATTCAGTAATTAGTCTGTTTAAAATGAAAAGTTAGCTAAAAAAAACAACCAGTTTTCAACTTCAAATTCTTCTATTTTGTTCTTCGATAAAAGAAAAGATCATAGGAGTCCTAATTTTTTAATAGAACAAAAGCATTGATCTGCACTTCAAAGAGTAAATGAGATGCTAATTTGATATCCACTAATTTAACTGTTATATGGATTCACCAACTCACTCAAAAGAACCATCTCACAACATTATTTTGTGAACCAAATGTGACTAGTTGACCACTGTTCAAAAGTTAATTAAATGTTTTTTTAAAAAGTCTTTTAAGTTCATTTGATCATATAAATTTTATTCTTATGAACTAAAGTTTTTTTTGTAATATTATAAAATGTCTTTACTGCCACGTTTTTTTAATCAAATTAATTGCTTGCTGAATAAATGTATTAATTTCTATTAAAAAAAAGCTACTAATGAGGTACTAATGAGGTTTTGTGCTGCTCTGACTTCTTATATTCATATAACTGCAAGCTCAAATCTTTGCTAACGTAAAAATATTTTGCTTTGGGATAGGAGATTTATATTTAACAATGCAGCAACACCTATATTAAATGCCAAGCCACATGGAGAGAAAAGAGAGAAAGTGAGAGAGTCAAAAAAAAGAGCACTGAAGACACCCACAGTGCATTCATTAGCAATATCAGTGAGAGTGTGTGTGCGTGTTCATGCCAGTGTAATTCACAATTATTTTATGCAAACAGTCATGTGGAAGAGGATTATTCCCCAAAAACCTTACTCGAGTTAATTACACTCAGACATGCCACCAGATCAGTGCTCTTCTGAGACAGCCCTCAACAGGACAGTGTGTTCTTTTAAAAGACAGAGCTTGCGACAGTCAATATAATACAAAGCACTGATAAGAGTACAGCACTTCTCTCCATTATATCTTTGCTGATTTGTTTCATTTCATTCATTCTCATCCGTCTCCACACACTTAACCCAATTCACTCATGCACAGCACATATTTATTTCTGTTACCTGAGTTGAGGTGGATGTCTTTGATTTGGAACTGTGCCTCGTTTTCATTTGGAATGTCCTTCCAGGTGGCCAGGAACACCTGACGTTCTGAGAAGCAGAGAGACAAAAGGAGTTCAATGTGAGAGGACACCAGACAGAAAGAAAGGTACAAAGTAAAAAAGAATGCAATTTGGCTGTATCTGAAAGGCTGCTTTCAGACAGATGATTTTGTATAAAGGCACCCCACATCAAATATGCTTACCGTTTTTCAGGCACCATATTATCATGTACAACACAATCTAGCAAGATTTAGAGTTGACCAAGCAATACATATCCTTATTTCTTGGTAGCTATATGGATTTAATATTTTTTTCCAACCTTGCATGCTACCCTGCTTTAGCCGTGTCCAAATGCCCATATGGTTAATCCCAACCTGATTCGAGTGTGCCTTGATGACTTCCTACCTGCATATTCTGTCTGCAGTGGCAGTTTTTTTTTTTTTTTTTTTTTTGTGTGGACACAGCTATTGTGAATCTGTGTGATATCCTGCAGAGACTGAACTCCATTTAAGAGACTCCTGGGGGAAGGCATTTATGCATAGGCAGTCTCTCTCACACTCACACACATTACCACATAAATACCAACATCTTTTCTTACACACTCATTTGAAACAGATCTGGCACGTGTGCTCACACTCTAATGCACAAGTTCCGAGTCAAAACAATACCCAAACACACACACAAAACACTGAATTAAAAGATTGATGTCACAATCACCTGAAGCGCTCCTGCTTACGTCCGAGGACGCAGGCAGTGATTAACGGTGCACACAAACACACTCACCCATCTTTCCGTCCTCTACAAAGAGCAGGCTGAGGGGATATTGGCAGCTGAAGTAGAACACGTCGATGTTATTCTTCACAGCTACCTGCAACATCAACAAAGAGAGAGAGAAAAACATTACGACTGTGATTTAAGACATTGTAGCTGTGGACAAGGCTCTCAAACCCTGTTAAGAGCAGACAGAATTCAGTTCATAATTTCTGCCAAAATAAATTGGCCTCTTTTTCTCCAGTACTTTCAAAGAATTGCACACAAACAAACACACACACCCCACAGAATAGTAGGGAAATATGGTTCCTTTGATCATATTTTTCTTTGACATTTTGCTTCTCCCTCTCTCTTCATTCTTTTGTTTTAAGGCTCTCTGTGGCTCTGAAAAGTTTGGGTTCAGCTCCTGTGCCTAGAGTTCATGTTTGCACACCAGGATGTGAACTTCAAACATGCATGAATGCCTCAAAGGCAAACTCACTAAGAGGATAGAAGATGCCCACTGACAGTTCGAGAAAACAGAGTGAGTGTATCTGTCCTGGACAATCACCTTTAAAAACACCTGTCCTAAATATTTAGATAAAAAATATATTCTGGAGGGATTGTCTATATTATAGTTATTGTAAAATGTTACAAGTTGAGGTTTCTTGTCTCAAAGAATCCTTTTTTAATTTTTATTTGCATTAATTTTAAACAAATACAAAAACACTACCAATCAATTCTGTTTTTTCATTAGTAAGTTTGCAGCTGAAAAAAAATAAACACACACACACCAAACTTTCATCTGATTATGGCTGTAAATCTTCTGAGAGCATGAGGGATTGAAAGGCACCCAGGGGAGCTTTTATAAAAGCTGACAGCAGGTGCACAGCATCCATCAGAATAAAGACTACACAGCCTCTGAGAGGGACAGGCAGCGCCACATAGACATCCAGACATGCTACACACCACTTCTGAATAATTCATCCAGCAAAACTGCCCTGAGCAGCACAAACCGGCTTTATCCCTCCCTCACTTGTCTAATTGTGGTTAGAAATACTATACAGAACCATTGGGCAAAATTATATGAAGAGAAACGATATACTAATTAATGTGAAATCTGAATGTAAACGTCTTGTTGTGTGTAATTGTCAGGAATCGAACCAAACGTGATGTATTAAAAATGGTTTCTCTTCTTTCCAGAGTTATATACTGTATTAATACCCTTGCAAATGATGTCAATGAATCAAGCTACAGAAAAAAATAAATAAGTAATACATTTCATTCAGTCTATGAGTAACATTCACTTCCTGTGATCCCACTGCAATGAATAACTGATCTATTATCGGCAGCCACGTGTGAAATTAATAATGCCACAAGCCTCTCTGGGACTGGAAGTATCAGCTGTTGTAATCCATGCCTGCAAAGACTGGAAACGCATGGTAAGCCAAAGCATGTCCAGATCAAATGCACATGCTGAAGCTGTGAGCTGCCTGATATCCAGACATACTGTTGTTAGACCAGACCTAGAAAAATGGAGATAAAATTCACTTTGCCTCCTGTGATTCACAGTGACAAATCCCATAATTATTATCATACAGCTCTCTTAAACCCCTGCTGATGAATCTAACGATAAGCACAGAGCAGAAAGTGAAAGAGACACATTTATGATTTAGATTTAATGCAAATCTAACATGTGCACCCTGAACACGACGCTCACTAATCTCTCTCAATACATGCATTTTATTTGAAAATGCCATTAGAAAAATCCTGAAGGGCTCTATAAAATCTTCAGATTAAAACACTATCTTCTTTTAATCTTCTTTAGGGCTCTGAGAGAGATCTATATTTTTGCATTTGCTTCACCCAACCAAAACAGTCCCTGAAGCTCTCCTGGTTTAATTACTACCAATTAGTGATCGCACTGTTCCATAATGCTATGCCATCCTATTGTAGTCTGTGGGATTTGTGGTTTATTTCCCAGTGCAGTCATTGGAGAGCACTGTGAATGATTCTACTGAGAGAGATAATCAGGCAAAGCTAATTTAGGCATATTGCTGAACTGCTGCAGACCTGCAACCATGATCAAAAGATGACAGAAATGGACAAGCAGTGAGAGGATGACGAAGACAGAAAAGAGAGAGCAAACAGTCAAGGGAGAACCACTAATGATCAATTTATTTTTTTTTTTTTTACTGAATCTCTTCTGAGAAGTTGCATCGCTTGGTAACCACCCACACTTAATGTCTATACAGTCTCTGAAGTGGCTTTTTTGGGCTGCAGCCTCTGCTAATAATGCTCATCGGGGGCTTGCTTTATTGGTTAACAGCATAACACTCATTACATACTGCACGTGAATTATGATGCTGCAGAAATGCAATGGATACATTACCTGCAGATTGTTGAGAGGTTCCATTTTCATGACAGGGCCACTCATACTGAGAGGAAGGCTAACATCAATGGTCTGATTGGGGTTCAGAGGAGTCAGAACCTGAAGGGGGCCAGCAGGGGAGAGACCAAAACTACAGAAAACCAGAGAAACACAGTTTAGACTAGTGATGCTATAGACTCTCTCTATCCGTAAATTTTTGCTACATGTACTACGTTAAGATAACTGAGACTTCTTATATCTCTTGCGTATCATTGCTCTTTTGCTGATTTTGATTGCTTCCATTGACCTAATTTGTAAGTCTCTTTGGATAAAAGTGTCTGCTAAATATCTAAACGTAAATGTGATGCAACAAACTTTGACTTTTTTTTTTTTTTTACAGAAAATGAAATTCAAATTTCATTTCGTCAAAACTAATGCTAATGAATTTGTATATTTATTTGTATGTCATATTCACAGTTCTGCAATCAACCAGTAAAAACCAAATCAATATTTGGCTCAGGATTTGAAATTTTGTTTTATTGTTCGCAAATTTTTTGCACATTTACATGCAGAAGGACCTTCAATGAACAAGAATATCACAAAGATGGCCACCTTAACAACACTCACTGTCAACCACTCTAAACAACCTAGCATTGTGGCTTAAGATTTGTGTGAGAAAGCACATTCTATAAATCTATACATACATAAGAATATGACCTTTTGTTGCCCTTGTATTAGTCAAAGATCTTATTACAATATATTAAAACAAACTGATTTACTAAACAAGCAGTACTTTTCTAGACAGAAGTCCCCAATTGACACATTTAAGTCTCTTTAGAATATTAGCATGTCCTTGGGAATGACAAAACAATATAAATGAATGTAATGCTTTCCAGGCAGGCCTCCAAACTGATTAGCAAGCGGAAAAGATACCACAGAGAGAAGAGCAAAACCTTGAAGAGACCTCCAAAACAGTCTCGTTCTGCCACTGGACTCACCTGTTCCTGTTGAACTGAATGGCAAAGTCAGTCATAACGCTCATGGCTTTGTTGGTAAGAGACAGATCCATCTGAATGATCCCACCGCGTCGGGCAAATGTCCCAGATATCTCCAGCCCTTTAGCTTTCATTGCCGGTAACCACACCTGAACCCACAGATAAACAGGTTGAGAGTGTAGGGGAAAGAAAGAGAGTTCAGTACACATGCATCAGATGGATGTTTTGGGGCCCCTGCCTTTTTTTTTTTATAAAACGCCTCTATGAGAGTTGCATTTTTAAGCCTTTTAAGATTAAAAATGTGCTCTGCATTCTGTTGGACTCTGTTAAGCCATTATTGAACTCCACAGCACGTTTCAAGTACACACTTACTAAGAGTCCAGGAAACGCATCCGCATTACAAATTTATGTAAAAAAAAAGCGGGGAAACTGCTTGTAAAGACTTCTGCAGTCATAACCGAAGTTATTGATTCAGAGTATTGATTGATTCTATACTTACAGTTTTAGGAGCAACGTAGGCTCCTGTTGGCATGCCAACACCTCCACCGAGGTCAAAAAGGTCTCCCAATCCACCTCCAACAGCAGGAGCACCGCCGAGAGCAGCAGGCATGGCTGCAGGGGCCGCCCCCAAACCAGCACCCATCTGAGCAGAGGGAGACAAGTATTACAAGCCATTGCAACTTTTCTAGACTGCTACAAGACCCTCAGGAAAAAGACAAATTAACTAAGATAAAAGACGTGGAAGAGGAATTTAACAGCTCTTTGATTAATGAAGGCAAACCCCTCTGTTGTTGCTAATACTCCTCCAATGACGCTCATTCATCAAAGTCTGAGTGAACTTTGCAAAAAAAAAAATAAAAAATCTTTCTCTAACTTACCGAAGGGCTTCCGCCGATGTCTCCTCCCAGCTGGGAACAGAGAGAGGACAAAAGTGTAAGGATCAGTCGGCAGGAAAGATGCAGATAATTATGAAGAGGATGATGAAGGGCTCAGTGGGTGGAAACAAGTCAATGAGCTGTGAGGAAGTTGTGAGACATTCTACAGACAGTTCTTTTCATCTTTTTACTCTCAGCTAGGGATGGGCAATATGAAATGTCAATTGTTTTGATCTCAGCATGTAAATATATATTTACAGCACAGGACTGCTTTAAGTTATTGAGCGATACAGAAAGATGTACATGGGTGACTCAATTAGGCCTCGTTTACACTGCAGGTCTTGATGCCCAATTCTGATTTGTTGCCTATATCCGGATTTTTTGGGTTGTCTGTTTACACGTTTTTTTCAATTGTGACAGTCGCATTGACACAAATCTGATTTATATCTGATTTATTTCCACATATGAACAAGGCCTGAAACCGATCTCAAAATATCCGAATGCATGCGTTTTTTTCCTGTTTACACTGTCATGGAACAGATTCGATCTGTGTCACATTTGAGTGAAAAATCGGAATCGGGTCACATTTAACTGACAGTGTAAACGAGGCCAAGTTTGCATCCAGGGTCACAAGGTGCTTTACTAGTATCATACTTAACACGTCACCTCTGTCATTTCCCATTATTAGGTAGATCCCTAATGTCTTTTTCTAATAAAGTCAAAAAAGGCCATAAAAATGTGTCTTGGTAAATATCCAAACCACTGGAATATCTAAACCATCTGATTGACATACAAGTCTGTATAACAAGTCTGAATCTGTATAATAAAATCTTAAAGTGACAGCATTTTAACACACCTGCTGCTGTCTAAGTCCTTAGATAGAAAATAAAAAAAAGAGAATCACTCATTTATCTTGAGTGAACAACTTTTGTAACTTTAAGAAAAAATTGCCCTTTTTTTGTATTTATTACTAAAATGCTATAGTTAAAAAGAACTACACCTGAAAATATTTTGTTCGTCTTATTGTTCATATATGCATATGTGTTCTTATTTTTAATAATAAAACTAAACCAACAAAAATCACATACATACATAAAATCATTTGGACATAAATTACCCTTTATGAAAACAAATTTAGTCATATCACCCACCCCTACATTCAACATACTAAATATTTTGTATGAGATGTGACTACAACTAAAGCTACAAACTCAAACACTAAAACAAAAAGGAGGAAAGTTGCTCTTATGATTTCTTCATACTAATCTCAGAGCAGCTGAGGGGCTTATGTTGGGTAACAGGGACTAGTCTAAGATCAGTACAGAGGAACTTTTTAAAGATGAACTCATAAGGTGAGAACCCCCACACAGACCTCTCTGTCACTATAATCAGAAGATGGCTGGGGAGACTGCACCTCTGTCCTGTGGGAAACTCCCGGCTGATAGAGGAATGTGAAATGGATGAATTGTTTCCAATGGATGAAAGCAGAAGAAATGAGGGGAATGAGGCTGGGGATTTCTAAAAATCTACAAACATTCATGAACTTTACAATTGCTAAAAATATTGACATAACCTTCTGAAAAATAATGTGGTTGCATCAAGCCCAGGACTGTTCATACAAGGTGTGTTATGACAAAACAAATATCTTGGAGATATTTTATTTATGTTGACGCTATTTACAAATGCTCGTAGATGAATGTTGGGGCTGTAAATGTACATGGCCCTCTGCTGGTGTGATGAGTACATGGGATACTCATACCAACAGATCCACAATTTAGACTAATGAAATGGCATGATATGAAAGTGTCTGCTTCCTCTTTCACTTAGTTTAATTACCGTATCTGATTCATCACCCATCTGCAAGTGTAGCGTAAGGATAAAAGAGAGAGGGGGGAAAAAAACAAGAGTCAAAAAAGAGAAAGAGAAGACCGGAGGGGAAATGCAGGCAAGGAAAGTTAACTGTAATTATGCAAGACCATCTGTGATTTCTCAGCAGACACAATTACACTGGTTAAGAGACTTTGGATGTGTGTTTAAGGAGGAGGGGGCTGATCTGGGATCAGATTTGGTATTAGATGATCTCAATTTAGTAAAGTAGGTCTGGATCCTTCTGCTCAGGCCAGTGTTAACTCAGAATATATGTCCTACAACATGTGTGAGCTAAACAACTGACAAAGACATTAGCCTTGCATGCCTCTATATGCACTCACATATTGTTAAAAGGAACAGATGGGTATATTCACTCCAGTAATTACAGTTTTTTCCCTTTAAATTAATCTAATTTCACCACAAAGAGGTGATTATGTTTGTAGCAAAGCGAGAGGCAGCGGGAAATGAACATACCAGACTATCCAGACCTCCTCCCAGCAGGTCCATGGCTCCCATCTGCATTGAGGGCTGCACTGAAGGGACAGTGGCAGCGGGTGGGGCCAGATCCAGGTTCAGCAGGTCACCAAGGAGATCACCTTGTGATGGAATGACAGCAGGTGGAGCTTCAGAAGGTCCAGACTGGCCAACATCAGGGCTCTCAGCACTTTCCCCACTGAGAGAGAGAGAAATGATCAAACACTAATTATCAAACACATTTTTAAAGAAATACATTTGAAAAAGAAATGTAAGGTAAATGGAAAATAATTCCACTATAAAAATACTATCTAAATTCTTATAAACTCTATATATGAAGAGTTCAGAGGCAAAAGCCTCTAAGTCTAGCGTTTTTCTTTAATTTTCGCATTTCTGTCGGCGCCGATAGCCTTGTGGGCAGTGCGCCAACATTCAGCGCCATTGCGCTTCGGGCGTCGCGAGTTCGAGTCCCGGCTCGCAGACCTTTCCCGATCCCCTCCCTCCCTATTTCTCTGCCGCTTCACTTCCTGTCAGTTCTGATCTATCCCATCTAATAAAGGCAAAAACGGCAAAAAATAAATCTTAAAATAATAAATTCTTTCTGGCTACTTTGTATGGTTTTCTATGCAAGTACTGCTACTTCTCAATGGCTTGAGGCTGGCATGTAGCACATTTCAAGTGTAAGTACTTGATAAACATTCACTATGTGTGAAGAGCATTCACTCAGTATAATTATCTCATTTTTGACCAAGATGGCTTTTAGAGGCTCTTCATATATTAAATATATAAAAAAAATATATAAAAAGAATATAAACAGAGACTCACGAGCCAGCGCGAGCAGGGAGCCTCTTGTGCTGAACGCCACGGCTGCCCTCCACAAAAGCACTGGGAGGTTTGTGGTAGACTGAGGCCAGAGTACCAATGTGGCAGATAAGCTCCTCCAGCAGGGTGGGCTCAATCAGGTCTGTCTCCTCTGATATCAGAGGCTTCTCGGCCAGCACTACCTCTTTTGCCGCCACAGGGTCAGTGGAGAGCAGACGCCAGTAGATGTAGCCACGGTCACGCAGGTCAGGATTATCAGAATCCTGCAGAGTTAAAGAGAGCAAAATACAGGGAATGTTTATGATGTGAGAGGAAAGTAGAGAAAATGAGGTGACTGGTTCTTTCCACAAAACCTCATCTGAAGGACAGAGTCTTGTGTAAATAATGCAAAAAGTTCTTTGAGCACCAATTCATCTGTGTGATAATATCAAGTGGTACACCAGCCACCCCCCCCGGGCAAAACAGCGGTGAGAGAATTAGATCTTGAGGCCATAAAATGGCACCTGGGATAAAGGAGGACATTTGGTATTCTGACAGAACCCTGGCGGCGAGTACAGCCTGTGGCACTGAACCTCAAAGTTAATAATGACAAGATTTAATCTCAGATCCAAGTCTGACAGCACAAGCTCACGACTTCTCTGAATATTAAGAAGATCACACACTGATACACACACAAATATTAAAATAGTCTATGTCATCAACATTTTCAAGTGAACCATATGAATTAAACACTTTAAGTTTTTTTTTTTTTTTTTTTTAAGGCTGACAAATTGATTCAAATCTGATTTACAAGCTCTTGATTTGATTTAGTTTGTATTGGGATATATGAAGTACAATGCAATTCATTGTTGAAATATAATAATTTCATTTTTGGAATTCAAGGATTGCTATTGGTTCATTAAAATAGAGATTGATTAAAATTATTTAAATAATTATTGTCAAACCCCTTCATACTTTATATGATGAATACATTTTAATTAGGCTTTTATTTACACATATTTCATAGAACACATCAAATATTGTTAACAGTCTCAATCGTGCTTGCTTGATGTGCTAAAACTGGTTAGTGTGGAAGCTCAAATTTGCTTGTTTGATGTGCGAAAATTTAATTTAATTGGTACTCATTTTTCAAACAAGCACATTTCTGCTGCATTCATCTGAAATTAATGGATAAGCAGCACTCTCTTTAACAGGAAAAAAAGAATAAGTTGCCCTTATTCTGCAACACTGTGGCTTGAAAAGCTTATTCTGATTATGTTAAAAAAAAACCAAAAAAAAAAAACCACACTGTTAATAGCAATAAAATTCCTAACTGCCATGGAGGAAGTAAGCAAGGTATAATAGCATTAACAAAAATATACATGTTTAATAAATATAAACCTGTTGTTTTGAAATGATGCATGGTTTGCACTGCATTATGCCACAAATGTGTGTATATGCATGTACCTGTATAAAATATATTTAAGTGGGGCAGGTCATGTAATCTTAAAAGAAAAAGCTTTTATAGTCATCATCTTTGTACACTGTGCACTTGACATTCATTTGAGAAATGTTTATTAATTAGAAGTCTTCCATTTTGTGGTTTGTTTATCCTCTTATTATCTGCCTGCAGATACAAAAACCAATTACAGCATTTTGTTTTTGTGTTAAGTAACAATTTTTTGAATTTAATATTTCTTCAGAGTGAGTCAGAATGCAAAACGGCCTTGCTTTAGAGATTTTTGAGGCTGGCAACACCTACAGAGGCTGTCCTTGAAGGTGTGAGAAAGAATATGTGCAGAGTCTTTTTCCCACTGAAACGTGTGCTTTGATAAGCTCCAGTGTGGATATCTCACCTGTGTGGCAAGACTGAGAACTTGTTGCACCAGCTCTTGGGTCTCAGTGGGTTTCTTCAGGAACAACTTCACAATAGCTGTCAGCAACTGCAGTTGCACCTAAAAGAAAAGCGTAAAAAAAACATTAACAAATCCTGTAACACGATTTTCTAAGAGACAAGTTCACGCAAGTTCATTACAGTATTCACTAGGGTAGTATGGTATTATTTTTATGATACGAAAGTCATTACCCACTACCAGCGAAAGAGACCATTTCGATACCTCAGCAAAAACTATTACACTGTTCTTTTTCTTCATGCGAATTGAAGCAACTTGACACACTGCATGCATATCACAAGTCTGCTGTACTTATTACAGCATATTTAATAAAGCAATTTAAAAGGCACTTCACCTGTGTGCTCTCATCATGGAAGCCTTCCAGGAAGCTCTCCAGTAGCTCATCTGCATTGTCGATTCTCTCTGCGTACTCTCCCACAATCCAGATCATGGCTGCCCGTGCCTCAGGCTCATCCAAAGAGTCCAGGTTCTCACACAGAGTGGCAATCACACTCTCATATCTAGCAAAAATGAAGCAGCAAAATGATAGTGGAAAGAAAGACTGGGTTCAGAGAATCTTTATTGAATTCTTCAATGCATTTTACTATAAAAGGCAAGGCTGAACAGAGACTGTCAGGACAATGAACCTCTAACATCTGGATAATGAACCTTAGCCAAACAGAAATAGGATGCAGTTTATAGAGAGAAAGAGAGAAAACAGCTTTAGTGACCCTGAGGTCAGGGACAGGGGAAATTGCACAAGAAACACAGAAAAACCTACTTGTTGGGGTACTTGCGGAAGATGTCCTTGATGACCACAATGGCTTCCTGCACCACATAATTGACCTTGGTCTGAATGAGGTCAAGCAGTGTGCTGACACAACGCTCTGCTGATTGCTGAAACAAAGACAAGAGAGACAGAAAAACAGATAAGCTAATATGCTAAAGCATAAATGGTATCGTCGGTTAACCAATTAGGCAGTTACTAGGCTTTTGCGTCACATCAGGTTGAATCCTTTGATTAGGAGCGGTGAACTTTACAGTTAAAAATTAACACTCATCAGACTGACAGTGTTAATTAAGTTAATAATAATGCTATCCTAATTAGGGTCAGGCCAGCTCACCTCCACTTTAATTGCACAGCGGCCAATGGCTCGAACAGCTTTACGCACAAAGTCCACGTCCACTTCAGTGGCATATTCCTTCAGCTCAGCCAGAACCTATACAAACACACAAAAATTTAACACAGACTCTCATAAGCATACAGTTCAAAAGTGAGTATGGGACTGAAAAGAAAACTTGAAAGTAAAAGTTTAAGGATTAAAATAAATAAATAAATAAATAAATAAATAAAACAACATAAATAAATAAAAAATATGAAGAACATTATAATTTGTAAGAAGTAGTAGAAATAATATTTACGTTTATTGCAATTTCAGCATTTCAGCTTCACGGTCACAGATTTAACATTAAATAAATAAAACAATAAGAGAATAATAAATAGGCTAGAAAAAAGAAGAATAAAGGCCATACAAATTTACATATGAAACATTAATTATATTTGATAAAAAGTATAAAAGTCCCTCCAAGCTGACAAAAATCATTGTCTCATGACATTAAAAAAATGGGCAGACCATAAATGCACTTTGCTACTGTCATTAAGTAGCAAAAAAAAAAAAAAAAGCAACACAGCGACAAATTCATGCTGATTTATTAAAAAAAAAGACGCAAAACAACTACTAAAATGTATTTTCGCTAGTAGCCTCAAACTTTTGGACCCCACTATATTCTGGGTAGTGCAACAGAAAAAAAATGTACAAAAGCATGAACGATCAGGGGGAGATAATGTTTTACGTTAAGTGTATTGGTATGGGGGGCGTTTTATTATTCACCTGAGCAATGTTGGCCTGAGACGCCAGGCGGATCATGATATCCAGCTTCTCCAGCTTGACATAAATTGGGTCATTATATTTCACAAAGAAAACCTTCATCTCATGCTTTAGAATTTCAGGGCTGGTAGAAATAGAGAAAAAGAAAAAGAGAAAAACATATAAAAAATTTTCTTTACAAAAAATTTTTGTGCATTGACTTGCAATACCCAAACTATCATCATATAAACTCTATTTTCCACAGCTCTGCCCCTACCGTTTCTGCACGATGAGATTAATGTTCCTCAGGGCAACATACTGCAGTTCAGGTTCAGCTGAGAGCAGCGTGACCAAAGGAGGAGCAAGTTTCTTCAGCAGAGTGCCATAATAGTCTAGATCTTTGGGAAGCATTTCCATGAACTTCATCAGAACCTTCACGGCAGACAGAACCACGGCGGAGTTAGCGTGGGACAGCCGTGGAGTTACACGCTCACAGATACTGTGGGAGGAGAGAGAGAAACATGCTTTAACAAGGCAGAGGAAAAAACAAATCTTTAACGACAAAAACAGGCTGGGCTATTTAATAATGCCCGAATTTTGACTGGCGGAACATATATACTGATTTTCCAAACTGCAAATCTACATTTGAACAATCTATAATACTAATTCTTAAAATGCGTAACTGAATCAACAGTGATTCACAGCCAACTCTGATCTAATTAACTTCAATTCAATTCAGGTAATCAATGCAGATACTAAGTGATCGACAAGATTAGCTTTATTAGTGAAGCCAGTGTCAATGTATTATGTAGATTTCATTAGAGAAAGGTGTTGCCCTCTGACCTCTGTGACTCGCGGTCATCACGGGGCGTGTAGTTGGCCAGGCAGTCGAGGATGAAGATCTGGCCCCACTCAGTGCACTCATTAAGAGCTGTCAGGAGCTTATTAATTGTCTGAGGGTTCAGGTCCAGTAGGTTGCTGTTAGGATGAGACTCTGATATCTCAGACAGAGCCGCTACTGCATTTGCCACCACCTAACGGAGAAAAAAAAGATAAGCATTAAACTCAATACAGTGGTAGTGTGTGTGAATGGTCTCGAGTTCCGCACAACAATAGCATGTAATTACACACCATGGAGACTAAGAGCGAGCTAAATGGCACTGGCAAGCCCACAGATGCCCTTAAAACAAACATAAGAGCGTGGGCAAGTGTATTAGTGCGAGTAACAAATGCACTCAGGGATATTTATCTAAGTTCAGAGATTTTTTTTAATTATCTATTAATATTGTCAGCATCTAACCAGGACTTATTATATATTTTGTGTTGGTTGTACCTTATTTGGCCATTTGTGTAATAATAAAGCCTCACCATGGGGTTGGAGTCAGAGATCAGGTCTTTCAGGGTGTCCAGGAAACCCTGGTCTTCCACCAGCTGGGCGTTAATGTCATGCAACTTGGCGACACAAACTGCAGCAGTCTTCCTTACGTAAGGGTCTTCATCTTTTAGACACTTCCTTAGTGGTTCACACAGATACTCAGTGATCTTGTCCACTCGGATGCATCCCATGGTGCGCACAGCCAGTGCACGGATCAGAGGGTTTGGGTCCTCACAGTCCTGCAGGAGAGAACATATCACACCCACACACATTAGCCCTAAAATACGCACATCGTCAAAAGAAACAGTCGAAACATGCTGTTTAATAGTTTTTGTTAAAAAAAAAACATTCATATACACATTCACATATAAACACAGTTACTCTGATGAATGCACCGTTCAAAAGAACAGCACTTTTTTGTAACATTAGAAATGTCTATACAGCCACTTTTGATCAGTTTATTTTATTTATGTGTATTAAATATGAATGTGTACATAAATATGTCTAAGGTATCAACTACTAGGCCCATACAGAACAATAAGCTGAGCTAAATTACAAACATGGCAAAAATACCTTGCTACAAGTTACTACATATTTTCATAAACCAGGTTTCTGTGTGAAACAGCTAAATATACATACCAAATAATGATTCTGTTAAAGTTATAGAAAACATAATTTACACAGAATAAAAGCAATGAAAGTCACTGGAAAAAGTCTCCACCGTGAGAAAACAACAACAACTCAAACTACTTGAAAGAAATTTGCTAAAGAAAAAATTATATTTTAAAAACCAACCATGAAAATCAAATCTACTCAGAAAAGTAAATAAACTAATAGTCCAACACTGAGAGACCGCTAAAAAAAAAAAAAAGACGAGATGTGTAATACATGACAGAGATCCTGAGGGACCACTAAACTTTTTGCTGTGTTTTCTAATTTGCTGTGAAGGGCCTTATTGCCTACTTGCTTTAGTCTTTGTCTAGTTAGTTGCTTCAGTAATGTGTCTCTTGCTCCATTCTCAGGTGTGTGGGAAGCCATCAAAAACTCATTAGTGCTGATGGAGTGACTGCCACGCACTCACAGAGATAAGAGTTTCTCTGCTGCTGCCAGGCTTATGTTATGTCTTTTAAGAACTTCACAGTCCATAGTGAGAATTTCATCTGTTTAAACTTGAGAGCATGTTTAATAATCCATATATTATAGTTGTTTTGCACTGAAAAGTAAAGTTATAACTTGTATCTATTCCCTGTATGATGAAATATTAAAAATACTATCGTTTCGTCTGAACTGTACCTTCACAAAGGTGTTGACGGCCATAATGGCCATGTCCGGCTGGCTCTTGGCATAATTCATCAGGTACAGATAGACCAGCTTCTTAAGCTCCAGATTATCCGTCTGCATGCAGTTCACGACATCAGGAAACAGAGCACTGGAGACAAAAATATTAAGATCAGAACTCCATAAACTCATACTGTCCCAGTGGAAACACAGGATGATGACATACGGAGCAGCACATAAAACAGTGAGCCATTCGTATAAACATTGCATACTTAACTGTGAAAAGGCTCGTCTTACCTGACATCTTTTCCCACGGTCATAGACGCAATGACCTTCTTCACTGCCTCCTTCTTCTTCTCTTTCTTATCACTGTTGAGCTCTGCCTTCAGCTCAAAGATCTCCCCTAAACAGTCCAATACACAAGAAATTATGAATTTTAGATCACAACTAGAGCATAAAAATAATGTGCAAGTCTAGACAGCCAGTATTAGAGGAGTTGTTTACCTAATGCAATAAAAGAGAAAATAATCATAATTCTGTGTAAAGTGTTTTTCTTAGCTTTGAACAAGTATTGTGTGCAGCTCTATCTGTAAGTACAAAAACTCTTTTCTGGCACAATCATGTGCCTGCAAGTGCATAATCCAAATAAAGCCAGAACTCCAAATCTCATTTAGACAGCAGTTAAATAAGACAACACAATATATTAGACTTTAGTTTACTGGGTTCTGCAGAAAGAAACAAGAGCAGGAAAAGCACTACATGTTGATTTAAGAGTATTTAAATGTGTAATGGTGTAGTGAACATAATGATCTACATTGGCCAGAACAGACAAAGCAAACGACTAAATCTCTTTGACATAATGTTAAACTAATCCCAAGACAGCTAAAACAAAAACTGAAAACATCAGACCTTTCTTGGTAGTGGTGAAATATTTGGAGTCTGTCATCTTGGATCCCAAGCCGCGGTTCTCCTGCAGAAGAGAAAGAAGATTTCTAAGCCCATAAGAAAAGAGTGGAAGATAATAAAGGGACGTAGGATACTGAAAAAATGCAAACGCATGGGTTTAAGAGGAAGTTGAGTCCCTGTCCTGCTGATACCTTCCCTAATGTTTCTTACAGATTGTGGAGTTGTGTAAAAACACATTGTTAAACCTTCATGTTCTCTTTCAGTCAGCAAATTATATTCTCTATGTGCAGTGATTGCCCTCTCATGCTCTCTAAATGTTTAGAGTTAGAGTTTCCCATTTCCTGTTATTGAACATTAGACTTTCGCCATCACCTGAAAGGTCTTTTAAGAGGAAGAGAAACCTTCGGATACAACAGTATTTTATTTGATTCAGCTGACTTGATGACAAGTTTTTTTTATTTATACACACTCCCGTGTAAATGCCTGGGGTAAGAATTCTTAATGTTTTTAAGAAGTCTCCTGTGGCTAATAAAGATCCATTTGTTTGGTTAAAAAAAAAAAACAACAACAGTAAAATTGTAATAGTTTTGTTAGATCTGGTCTACACACCAGATAATAATTAGGATCCAGTCCCAGATGCCATATACCACCAGAAAATATCAGTTTGTGCAGAAACAGAGCAACTAGTCAGTAGCATGGTTAATACCCAAACCCTGTTGTCTGGTATCCAAAAATACCCAAAACAAGTGTTTAACGGTCCTCTGTCAGTCCAGAAGTTGACAGAAGAAAGCCAGAGAAGAGCAGACGCGGGAGACAAAGGGAGGATGGAAAAATGTAACAATTTATTGAACAATCTTAGTTGCATATGTCTCGGTGTTCAAATTTCGTCTGAGCAGCACAAATTCAGTGCGTACTATTATACCATAACTGCTTCACAGCGACATCCCATAAACCTTGGGTTTCCGTAAACATTCCCTCTAATCTATCTCTTATTCATACAGACGAAACAGAATGAAACCCCACAAGCATGAGATTGCTTATGCATTTCCGGTGTTGTTTAATGAAAGATGAATAAATAATGTGTACAGAAATATAATAAATTAATAAACAATAAAAATACTTACAAATAAATTAAAAAAAATGTTTTCTATTGTAATTGTGTGCAATTTATTTCTGTGATGCAAAGCTGACCTTTTAGCAGCCATTATTTCAGTCCTCAGTGTCACATGATCTGATCATGATTCTGAAATCATTCTAAAATGCTGATTTGGTTCTTAAGAAACCTTTTTCTCCACTATTAACAATGTGACAAATACCTTGTGTTACCTTGCTGATCATTTCCATGGTATGATTATGATCATGCATGAAACAGCACCTGTCTGTTAATGTTCACACCTGTCTAAATTGCTCCTTGAGAAATTAATGGCAATACTGGCACAGACAGTAAGGCAACACTACCAGCCCACTAACTCACCACATGCATAAATCATTGATCAAGGACTGCTGTGGTATTTCATTTCCAAACATACCAAAATCACTATATCATCATCACCCCTTTAACAAAAAGCACCATGTTAACTTGACTGTTTGCAATAATAATTAATAATAGGAAAAGAACATATGACACTGTAGCCAGGAGTAACGGCTGCAGAAAATTCAGTTTTAGCATTTTAGGAATAAATTACATTACATACAATAAATTGCAACTATATTAAAGTACAATTTTGACTGTATTTTTAATAAAACAATTGCACTTTTGAATGAGCTAGATAAGACAGATAGATAGATAGACAGATAGTCTATTTTGTCTCTTCTATTTTACAAAGATGCAAGGTCTACAATTAATATAGTAATTTTGATAAAGACTTGCAAAGCTTAGCAACGGTACACTAAAGGCAAAGGCCATAATATTTCAAAGTTGATAACGCTGGTAGGCACATAAAGTAATAAGCAAGAATATATGTAATAGTACACCTCTTTAGCTATCCATTAAAAACTATAGCCCTTTCAGAAGAATAGTAATCTATCTCGTCAACCTGTGAGGCGGCGTCCCAGCTAATGTTAGAGCAGTAACAGATAAAGTAACTGACAGCTGACAGAGAGCGTTAACGACCGTTAACGTGATGCAGCGCTCGATCTTAAACGATTAACGTTACCAATAACCGTAACAAACCAACAACTGGTTAAATATATACGTGGCGCAGCGGTGACTGCAGCAGGTGACAGCCTCACTAGGTAACAGAGCTAACTAGCAAAACCCTTTTATTACGCCCCGAATCCGACATTTTTTAACTAATGTTCAATTCAGAATCATCCACGGGTCTTTCTTCTAATCCTAAGAGCGAACTGGACCTTCACTCACACAAAGCTGACTTGCCCACTCCATTTTTGGCGGATGAATGAACCTGTTCGCGGAGATGTAGATAGGCGATGGTGTGCTAGCTGAATGCTAACGGCTAAAGCTTCATGACCTTCTTAATCAGGGCTTATGAGAGCGCACAGTTAAGCCTTTAATCTAGAGAACTGTATTACTGTCCAACCACGCAGCGCACAAAGCCATAGATAAGTAGAAACAAGGCACCGTACCTCAGTTAAACCGAGAAATGCTCCTTACCGAAGTGAAGAGTGAGTGTGTACAAGTCGGCCTTCTTCCTTCCCTCCCACCTTACATGTTTTGTCATCATATGATTCACACTTCCGTCTTCCGCCTTCATTAAGCGGAGTTTTCGTCTCGTGTTACACATTGTTGAATGCACTTAGTTTACAGTAAAATCTTTAATGGTTTTCAGTTTGTATTTATGTTATAGTCGTTTCAGCATAAATTAGAGAATAACCTACCTAACTTGCAATTTATATTTGATTGGAAATAGCAAAAGTTTTTATAGGTTATTCAGTGTTGTATCCTCACATAACTATATCATAACAAAATTAACGTCTTATTTGACATTTCACAAAACGTAAAGTTTACAAGTGCATTTTTCAATTTATCAAGATATCTTAAATATAGATTTTTGAAATGCTACATTTTTGACTATTTTTGTCATTATTTCTCCTTTACTAAATTTGGATATCCCCTGAATTATATATATGTGTATATATATATA
>JAUMHE010000048.1:4175989-4188803 GCA_032359235.1 Enteromius mattozi
TTCTGGAT
This sequence comes from Enteromius mattozi, assembly GCA_032359235.1. Taxonomy (NCBI): domain Eukaryota; kingdom Metazoa; phylum Chordata; class Actinopteri; order Cypriniformes; family Cyprinidae; genus Enteromius; species Enteromius mattozi. The sequence goes on from JAUMHE010000048.1 coordinate 4,175,998, forward strand.
TTTTAATCTAATAAATGCAGCCTTGATGAGCAGAAGAAACATCTTTCAAAACCATTAAATATCTTACTGTTCTAAAACTTTACAACGGTAGTGTATACATGTACATATATATATATATATATATATATATATATATATATAAAATTAAAATACTATTATTATATGTTTATCTACCAAAGAAGAAATACAAAGAAATGAATCCAAAACTTTTTTATTACAAGAATTAAATTAACAGCAATTGGTTTTCAAGGAACAGTGGAATGTTGGTCTTGCAATATTGCTATTCAACACAGACAAATTCCACAATGTCAAGACCTTACATTTCATTGTCAACATTAAAGAAAAACAATCAGCCAAACAAACTGCAGAAATGAAAAGTAAATACACATTCAGATTTCAAATCATCCAACAGCCTTTTTGTTACTGAAACCAGAGCATGACATAGATTGAACATGCATTTTGTAGATCACATCTGAACATCATATTTGCATTATGCAAATCAGACGGGTTCACTCAAGTAAATAAAACATGTGAATCTACACTCCTGTAGTACTGATGTCCATAATGAATAAAGAAAAACATAACCCATCCATGCAATAAATAATTTTTCCAAAATGCCTAAATTTGATTAGAAATGCATAACGAATGTCATCACAGAAAAGAAACATCTTTCTGTATTTTTTTGGGAAAGCAGAACATAATAAATACAACTGGAGCTCACAATGAGTTAACTGTACAAATGTATGGGAGTTAATAATTAGGTACTTTAAAGATTACTGAATATGTAGTGTTTCTATCATGTGGTTGCAGTCCTTGAGGCAAAAAAAAACAAAACAAAAAAACATTGAAATCCATTTCCATGAAATCTTTTTCTGACCCTTTCTGATTCACTAAAACAGCAAACGTCAGAACAAACACGTCTCAATAAAACACTTGAGCTCATAAATACACGGCAGTACTGTATAAAGCCTTTGAAAGAGAACATACCAAAAGTAAACAATTCATCCATTCATTTAGAAACATACAACATTGTCCCTGTATGATAAAACAGTTCACCCGCAACCAGTCAACAAGGCTTAATAACTTACTTAATTAATATAAATAATCAATCCGATGCCAAACCAATATGTGTGTAGTGTAATCCATTTAAGTGGAGTCAGTGTTTTCTCATATCTTATGCAAGGGTGCCTACCAGTACCAATTCTAGATTAGATTTGTTTAAAAGTAAAAAAAATAAAAAAATAAAAAAACCCGCAATTTATAATCACCCACTCAAGTCACATATTCATATTATACTTTCAACTCACACAAAACATGGCCGGTAACAATCAGTCAAATCAACCACTTGGTGGCGCCCTAAAGCTTTAAAAGAAATGTTATGTCTGCCGATGATGACAGTGGAAAATATCACTACTTCATAAGCAGTTTTGGACTCAATATGGCTTTTCACAATAAAAGGGCCTGATTTCCTGAATAATTACTATTTCTATACAAAGTCTGTAGTGATTTCCATATTTTAAAAACATCCTATTGATGTTTAATATGGCACTATATTTAATTAAACGTCCTTCATTTCTCACTTGCAGATAAATCAAACAATTTACTTTACTTTTAACAGAGAAAACGCTCATAAAGCAGGATCTTGTTGTTACTGTGACTTTGTGCGATTGTCTCACAGTGGGCCAAAACACATGATCCAACAATCTACCTCACACACTCAGACTTAACCACCCAGATACATACACACACACACCATCTCTTCATCTCTACTTCACAAACACAGCTTCTCATCCTTACTTTAAGGCAAGAAAATTTGTCAAGGCAACATTCAATAGCAACATTGCATAGCTAAGGCAGAATTACCATACTGAAATAAACAGCATACATTTTGTACATTAATATTAAAGTGAATTAATAATAATTATATTTACATTACACTACCACACGCAAATGAACATATATTACATAAAACCTATACATTAAACGCATTAGTGTGTACAGAACATAAACAAATGCAAGGTTTGTTTGTCTGCCAAGGTGATGTTGCACAGATAATCGTAAATCGTAAACATTTATGAAAGAACTGATTCAACAAGCTGATATGCCTTCCTATTAAGTCTGGGCTAAAACAACACTAAACTGTATTTCCAATTTGGATCATTTGGATTCGACATGGAAGTATGGTCAAAACAACATTTAGGTGTTTGTCTTCCACCATCTTACTCTCCAGTATACAGTTTACTCTGTATATTACAATTCCCTGATTAAAATAAGATTTTTACACGTCTTCATCAAATGAAAACTTAACCAGCCAGAATTTGTCCTCACAGAATTAATTCAAAAACAGGTCATGAGGGCATTAAAAACGACAGCTCCCTAAAGGGAAATGCAGTCATTTCCTTTTCTCACAGAACAAATCTAAAAAGGAAAAATGACTCAAACTAAATTAAACATAGCTCAGATGGTGCATGCACAGTAGCTCTCAGATTTACTTCAGAACAGGCTTTGTTGGTCCAAGATGTCAAGAATAGTGTTGTATGTTCTTAGAGCCACTTTAGGACACATCTATGTCTCCAGTGAAATGACAGTAAGGATTCCAGCATCCTGCTACATGTTGTACACAACAGTCAGATGTGCATTGTCTCTTAGTCTTACAAATGTGCTTTTTTTGCTCTAATCTGACTATAAAGCTGTATATGCTGAGCAAAGGTCAGTTGCTTGTGTACATCATCATTCACTACATCCAGGCCTCATTGTCTAGGCTGGACTCTGAAGAATAGGCAAGCTCTCTAGAGCCCATAGCTGGGGAACGCTGCTGGGGTTGGATGAGGTCAGCAAAGGCCTGATGCAGAGCTTTGTGTGAGGGTTGGTGATTGTTTAAACGTGGAGACTGTGGTGGGGTTTGGAGGGGAGACGAATTGGCAGGAGACTGCTGACAATGATTCCTGTATCGTACAGGTGTGGGGATGCGCGACGGGCTGTTCTCGGGTCTGTTGTCAGTGCGGGGTCTTATCCGCGGCCGCAGTTTGAGCTTGTAGATGGAGGGTACCCTTTCTGCCTTCTTTTGACCTTTCTTGGCACGGAGGACGACTGCGTCTCCTGTATTCCCATTGGCCAGCGGTAGAGGAGGAGTGCAGGAACCTTCAGATGGAGGCTCACTTAGACTCAAGCACATGGAGGAACTCTCACTCGAAGAGTCCTGATAAGAACAGTCATCTAGAGGTGGCGGAGGGGATGGAAATGACTCAGGAAGTGGCAGGTCAGCATTGTCATATGGCATGTCCGGGTGAAGTTCAGTACTTTGTGGTACGTCTCCTTCCACTCCAGCCCATTCCTCCAGGTCCTGCTGGCTCTCCATCGGAACCTCTGTCAAAGGGAGGCCCCCATTGATGTCCCTGGGAAGCCCCACTGACCTTGACAGGCCTAGATTTGAAGCCTCTCCTTCCTCTGTGGAGCTGGAGATGGCAGGGAGCTTACGAAGACCTCCTCCTCTGCCACCCCATCGCTCTCCTTCCAGGAGCCCTCCGTTGGGGAGGCCTCCACGAATCTGGCTATGGAGAAGGGCAGGAGGGTCCTCAAGTGCACATGCGCGAGGATTACTCCGTTTAGACTCTCGCAAATCAGGTAGAACTCCCACCTTACCTCCAACATTAAGAGAAGACGTTGAAGAGTTAGAAGAAGAGTAAGCCGAGTCTGTAACATTAGTGTCACCTGAAGAGTTTGGGAGCACTGCTAAACCTTGTTGGGAGACGGGGAGCTGTAAAGACCTCATTTCCCTTCCTGTGGACGCTTTACCCTGCACAGCCTTGGATTGTTGCGTGTTGGCCAGGAACTCGGCCTCAAAGCTGCGATACAAGTCTTGCTCTTTTTGAGGGTCCAGACTTGGCAGCAGGTGTAAGCTAAAAATACCACTGTCCTCCTGCTTTTGATTGTAGGGATTTGCCCAAACTTTTTGGTCTCTCCCTGCGGATCGTGCATTGTGCGCTGATCGAGGGGATCGTGGTGGGTGGTGGTGATGGCTCGATCGTGGAGAAGAATGTGGAGAGCGCCGCCCTGGCTGTGTGACGGGGGGAAGCAACTTTCGACTCCCAGTGGAAGGTGATCGAGGTGCAGGGGGTCGTGGCGTTACCATACCCTTTTTCGCAGGACTTCCGCTGGCACAGCTTTTCACAGGCGAGTTAGAAGCCGAGGATGATGCTTGTCTCCTGGCCAAACTTCCACTTGTTCTCTGGGATGCTGTGGGCAAGTGTTTAGGCCTCAGTTCCTCTCTCCGATCTACTGAAAGAGACTGAGGGTCTCTGCGGCGAGGTGATGATCCAGGGCTGACGTCACCCAATCGTGCTCTAGGAGTCTTGCCCTGGCTGAGGGAGCGTGGAGCCTGCAGCTTCCTTGGACCTTCGGGCCCCAGCGATCTGCCTCTCTCTGGGAGGGGTGTTCGATGTACCTCTGCCGGGCCCTGTGGTGGACTAGGTTTCAGGATTGAGGTGGACTGTGGTCCAGGACGCTCTCTGGAAGCACTGCGGGCACGGGTCTGAGGGGTTCTCAGGGCTGGAATCTGTGCTCCTGCTCCAGGACGCTCAATAACGTGTTTCCCTTCTTTACGATTCACCAGCAGAACCACATCATCTCCATGAGCATGCCGTGTACCCAGAGAGAAGCGTCCTCCTGTGCTTCCTCCTCCGCCTTTAGATGAGGCTGTGGAAGAGTCACTATCTCCTGAAAGCCTGCGAGTTGGAAGAAGAGATTCCTTATTCCTGTATGTAAGAGGAAAGAGAGAAAGGTTAACATAGATATTGGGATATATGAAACATAATTCTCAAATATGTTACTGTCTGATATTTTTAACACATTTGTGTCACATGCACATCACAGTCCAAAATATTTTTGAATGTTTCTGAAAATGTCTTTTATGCTCATCAATTCTGATTTTATTTGATCAAAAACATAGCAAAAACAATAAAAATGCAAAAATATATTACCAGTTCAGATATCTGTTTTCTATTTTAATATATTTTAAAATGTAATTAATTGCTTTGATGGCACTGCTATTTTGAGGCATTCAATGTCACATGAGCCTTCAGAAATAATAATGAGAATTCGGTTTGGTGCCCAAACAACATTTCATATTCTCAATGTTGAAAACAGATTTGTGTCGCTAAATATTTTTCTGATACAGTAACGTTTTGAGAATTCTTTCATGAATAGAACATAAAAAACAGCATTTATTTAAAAGCTGAACATAAAAAACTCTTTAATGTCACTTTTGATCAATTTAATGCTTTTACTTTGATCAATTACAAAAATCTTTCTTGGTTATCTTGCTTAGAATCACTCATCAGCATAATTTCCATTTTTCTCAATGATGTTTTATGATACTTTTCACTTTTGACAACATGGAGAATCTGTACCAAGCATGCAGGGAACTGTATGCAAGGCTGTATCCTCAGGAGCCATTTTTGGGATTAAAAAAAGCTATCAAATAGGAAAGGAGAGAGAGATTACTCATCCTCTGGCATTATCAAACACGTGCACACATATACACCTTCTTTACACACACACTTGAACTACTACTACATTCAGAATAAAGCTGACTTCACTCTTTTCTTTAGTCTTAAAGACCAGCATGTGACAAAACACTAAAAACATAGTGTGCATATAAATTAAATCACTCTTTTAAAATCATTTCTCAAACTTAGAACTTCCAGATCTTAAGATACACCGAACAGTGAAAGTGCTACCCTATTCTGCCCTCATTTGATTTTATTCAAATGCACACTCTTATTTAGACAAGAAAGTGAAGTACGCACACCCTGACAGCCCAGATCTGCAAAACAAGCTGCATAAACCATGTTCTGAGCAGTGACAGACCTGGGGGTTGAGATTATCCTAATCTTCAGTAATCCAGTCTGCCTCACCTGCAGCTCTGGGAGCGCAAGTGTTAAAGTGTGCTGCTCTGACGCTTGGCCTGCATCATTAGTCATCCTAAGGAAATTGAGGCACACAGCCAAGATAAACCACCAAGCTGTTCGTGGTCCAGTTATACAATGTCCTGGCTGCACGTACAAGTACGCCATCTGATTGAAATAAGCACCTTTTGAAACTTCAAGATGTTTAAGAGTTATTTGTTCGCTAGTGATGCATAACATGGAGTTTTTAAAGTCACGTTCAAAGATTCATTTTCAGGCAGTTGTTACAAATAAAAATAATAAATAAATAAAAATATGTATAATTGTACATTTGCTCTGGATTTTATTTTTTTTTTCAAAACATGTTATTACTTGCATAATTAAGCAGAAAGAAGCTGTGGTTGTCTTCTTATACAATTGTAATTATTCCTTTCTAACACAAGGGGGAGTCACAAACTGGACAAGAAGAGGATAGATGTCAGGCCAATGTCACCTGGGATTACTTCAAATCTGCTTGCAATAATCTTTGTGTTTGTGTTTGTGTTTGCATGCATGCGTGTGTGTGTATTTGTTTGTGTGTATGTGCACTGTTGCCTTAAGATGCAGCTCATTGTGAAGGTACAGTGCACAAGCAGAGTGCTATAATTTGTGTTGAGTTAACTAGGTCAGTGTGAGCAAATGGCAGACACCCTGAGGGATCTACACAGACAAAACAACTGTACAAACACACAATCATGCATGTGTCCCAGTCATAACGCTTCAAGCTTCATTTCTTCTCATGCAGGGATTGCATTCTCTCCATATTCATGCATGCATATAGTGATTCTGTGAATTATGTTAATTAATTCTCTCTCTATTAATATTTATTTCTGTCTGGAATATGTATTGGCTTTGGCATGTCTTAGGAAAAAACTTTTTTATTTTTAATAAACATAATACGTTTTGAAATAAATATATATCACAATATATACAAAATGTTTTAGGTATTGTTTACAAGATCAGTCTTGTTTACACTTTTTATATTGCAAGCAAGCAAGTAATTTATAAGAATAAATAAGATAAATAAATAAGAGCTGACTTTCACATTCATTTTCTAGGTGTCTTTGATTCCAGTGTGATTTTAGGTGCATTTCTATTTTAGGTACTTTCCAAGGAGCTGTAAACATGCACTTACACACACACCCACACGCACATAGCTTAACACCCAAACACACCTGCACTGACCTGAGAGGATTAAAGTGGCGTGGTTCTGATCTGTCCCGTGGTGGTCGAGGCATCAGTGTTGTGGGCCGCCCGGCGTTAGTCTCCATCTCCACAGGTACAGCTGCATGGTGCGACCTGCCAGGCCGGGATGGAGAGGAATGTGCCGTGGCGCCCAACACAGGGTCCAAAGAGCGCCTGTCAGAGGTTTTGTAGGGTGCTATGCCCTCATTGCGCCAGTGAGGTCCTGGGCTTGTGGAGCGGGAGGAGTGAGCGCTGGAGCTCTTACTGTGAGGACCCTGGCCACTCGCTTTAGCTTGCTGATACCGGTGAGCTGTTGACGTTTAAGAAAGGCTTCAATAACTTCAATAATCTTGAACTTCATAATCTTCACAAATGTTTTTAAAACCTAATACACAAGTAAATGGAACAAAGTGGAAAAAGCTTTTATTTTAAATAATCCTTTTATTTTTAAGGATAAATTACAATAAATCCAGCCGTGGTCAGCAAAGGTTTTTGTATATTTTTCAGTAAGTTGAGTGCCAATATATGAATTATATAAGAATATGTAATATATGAAATGAGGCAGCTTTTACTAATCCCAAATACATATTAGTGTTGAATAGTGAGGGGTCTAACCCTCATTAAACTCAAAAAAACTAAAAACAAAAACTTGTATAACTTGATTTGTATGATAATGTAAGAAAGTAAACAAAGGTGTTGAGAAACACATGTTGTATTGTTGAAAAATTCCAGCAAGTCTCACAACTCAGAGACAGGAAGTGACAGAAGTGGTGATCTCACCGAAAGCGGCACAGCGACAGGGATCGTGTTTGTCGAGGTAATGCTCAAGTGTGTCCCAACCTCCACCCACACGCACCATCACATGAGTCCGTAACACCTACACAGAGAGAGATATTAACACCTTTCACACACACATTATCACAGCCAACCAAAATAATATACTCAATATAACTGTCATACACAGCAACAAATATCTAAACTGCTGTTATGAACCTTTTAAACAGCTGAAAAAAAAAGAATATTCATAATTATAGCGCTAGAAATGCAAACAGCTGGTTAAAAAATACAGACGGAAGAGTGATTCAGTGGTATATAACAGATGTTTTGCAAAATGAAAAAGAGAGAAATTAAGGAAAACAGAGTAGTAAAAGATTAAGTCTCAGAGCTTTAAAACAAGAACACTACAGGGTACGCTTCAGAGGTATAATTTGTTGTTTAATATAAAGAAAGAATTAGTAGAGGTTACATCTGCAAGGAATTTCTTGTGTTTGTAAATGTGCCAAGCTGTGAAACAAACTAACAAATGAGATATTTCTGAAGAAGAATTCAGTAGCGATTGCCTATGCAAAAGAGTTATGTGTGGTTTCTTACTGGCCCAAGTCAAAAGAAGCCAGTCCATAAATCTATATACTATCTAACTCCCTAAACATTTTTCAGGTCCCTCCTTCAATGCAATTTTTTTTACCATTTTATCATCATCAGGCAAAAATCATAAGCCTGATCACTTAGCAAAACTGTAAAGTAAAGTGAATTATTGTCATGTCCTTAGAACAAGCAGTAGGGTTAATTTGTTTAAATCCAGTATGGGCAATAATAATAATAGTCATGCTTATCTTCAAACACCACTAATAATACAGGTGGAACAATATGACAGTCAGCTGATTATTATAAGCTCAAGCCCTTGTGTCGTATAAAGCTATTTAATAGATCTGCCCACCAACACTTCCTCCATCCACCCCACTCCTGCCTCCATCCGCCTTCATTATCATGACAACACGCAATGACAGAGCTGCAGAGAGAACAAAAAAACATCAGGCTCCGACACACTCTGCTGTATTCAGCCCCTCTAAACTGGTATTCAGAGAGAAGGGAAAGGAGGAGATAGCATAGAAACTGCCCTCCTTCTGCTTCAAGCCATGTTTCTTTATCGTTTCTCTGCTGAACAGAGAGAAATGCAGAATAAGACACTACAATACTATTGATTTCCTTGTCAAAAATAATTGCTCAGTCAGGAAAACACTCTCTTTCACATTTTCACTGTTGTTAATTGTGTACTTCGAACCTGTTGCAAAAAAGCTCTTTAAGGGTTTTAGCATTGCTAAACTCCATCTGCTGAGCACATGGTAAGGAATAATCATGTCATGAGTGTCTGTGTGCTGTTGCCATGAAAAGAGAGCACATCTGCTGGCTGGCACAATGCCCACCTGCTCAAACTTACACAAGCTCTCATTTATACAAAGACTGAAACACACACACAAGCTAAATCTAGGGTTGCGTTTCTGCTACACAGTTCTCTGCTTGTTTTGGACGTCTTTCCCCAGTAAATATAACAGGTAGTAGCCCTACACAATATAATGTACATTTTATTAGTCTGCATTATTAATCATAATTAGAATACAGAGAAATAACTAACATTTTTGGTTTCTCTCATAATTAAGCAGTATTTGGCCTGTTTATTTAACATGCTAATTTAGAACAATTAATTCTGACAACAATGTTATTGTTAATAAATTAACATTTAATAATGCCTCCTGAAGCACGAATTCGGCAATGAGGAATGGTTAAATTCAAGCTTGAAGTATCACCTCAACACAATGTCTTGCAAGACAGAAGTCAGTCTACACCCAGCTGCTAATTCAACACACCTCGCCAAACCACACTCAACAAGACAGCACAAAATCAGCAAGGAGCAGTTCACACAGGACTTTTTTATGTATATCGAGACAGAATGCCAGGGCCTCCAGGGTCAAGATGAATTTATCAAAACTAAGCTATTTTTAAGCACTAACACTGTGTCTTAACTACACATGACACAACGAGATTCCAGCGACAAGCAATGTAGATGTCCACTAGATGTGGCGCAACAGAATCAATCAAATATTACAGCCAATCAGAAGTGAGCGTGGCTCTCTCTGGAAGCACTCTGGATTTGCGTTTATAATCTAATACACAGAAATAAAAGCTTTTTTAACATCATTAAATCTACAAAATGAGTGACTGATAACATCTCTGTTGAGTTCAATTTTAATGGTCATCTTTGCTTTCATTTATTTCAAGATCCGAGGTAAACTGTCAGCTATTACTTTCCGTTTGGCTTTAAGGTCACGTAATATGATATTTATACTCATATTAGACACATTTAACTTTGAATAAAGCACATACCCACTTGAGATTATCTACTGTCGTATAGTTTGTATGTTGTTGTTCTAGCTGTGAAGTCGCGGAAATAGAAACCCTAAATAAAAAATTACAAAATGAAAAAGTTTGTGTGTACCTGTAGTTAGGACACGGTGTAAGTCTTTAACAGTTTGGCCGGTGTGACTTCAAAATATATTCCAGTGGACATACAAACTCCTTTTTTTTTTTTGATTATTGGGTTTTGTAAAGGCTGCTGAAAATTCTACTTTTAACAATATTCTTAAATAAAAAACAACTTTAAACTTTTGCACTGTGACTTTAAATCATCTTCTTTTGTAACATGTAGTTGACACACCAAGAAAGTATTAAGGTAAATGTAACTGCAGGTAGATTTGTTGTTACACTAGGCCTTAATGTAACAATTGACTTTTATTGTACTTCTGCTATAGCAAATGGGAGCACTTCACTCTTCGGCAGCCAAAATCATCTGCCCTTTAAAAACCACTTGGGATTCATCACCATGGCAACAGGCGGAAACACGCTGAAACCATAATTATAACAAACAGTAAACAAAAGGAATGCTCTTTTGTGCCAAGGTCTTCATCACCAGGGATTTCAGTAATTTCGAGAAGTTTTCCTTCAGTTTACCAACATCAGCTTGAGCACTGAGCTTCTAACGAAGGTGACCGTGCAGAAGATGACAGATGACATTTTCCTTTGCTTTTCACCTTGTATTTTCTTCAACTGATGTCAACACAGGGGAGCTGAGCAGGGCAAGTGAATGGCCTCTGCTTCACCTCACGCTGTGCTGCTAGTGTTCAGTTGTGCTGGTGAAGGATGATGGGTCTATGTATAATTACAGTCGCAGTAAATAAAAGGGTTCAATCTAAAAGCACCAGCTAAGTTGCACACACGCATCTTTCAAAAAAGGCACACACACGCAGCACAAAAACTGAGCAGATGAAGACAGATGAAGACAGAGGGAAAGAGTGTAGATCTAGTTACGGTATCAATGCAGAGGAGAAGGAGGCTAAATCGAGTTTAATTGATTCAGGTCTGCTGCACTGGAGGAAGATAAAATTCCTTCTAAAATTTCCTCCAGCTGAGAGTGAAAATCTGTAGATCCAACAGCATATTAAAGAGACACAGATGCATGCATAAAGTGCATGTAAATACCCATACACCAACCCCCCCAGACACACACGGCATCCAGAGAGCTTGGTAGAGAAAAGGAAATGACATAAGTCTCCATTTCTGTCTGCAGTATGAAAGGGTGTGGGTGCTTTTAGATGAAGTTGGATAACAGGCTAAGTCTTGAATAGGTCAGCCTGGCAACTGTGTAAACACCATTCAAACCTCGGGATGACTTATTATGGAGCTATAATTATTATAGTTTGGCCTCTATTCTGGGAATGTTAAAGATTCCAATGATACAGCAGCGCAGATTCAAAGTAAATAACAGAATCGATGGCTTGATGTCTGTGGGTGTGACAGCAGCATTTGTACTAAACTTTGTAATGAAAGAAAGTGAGGTGTATCAGTCTGTGCCACTTGCGTCAACAAAAGAAATAGCACAAATAATAATCGTTTTCAAACTGACTGGCATTGAGTCAACCTACATTAATCATTTAACAGAATTTTTTTGCAATTAAAAAAAGTATACACTTCAGAAAAAGAGACAAACTTCAGATAAGAAGTAATAAAGAGAGAGAAAAAGACAGTGCCTGAATGTTCTGACAGAATAGACAGGTGAATGAGTGACTGGTGAATCAATTAAAGATGTACCCTGATAAAGATGAGTGCGCTGGAGTCTCCGACTTTGTACTTCCCTTCTGAGACTTTGGTCATAGGAAACTGTGACGGACAGGAGCACTGGCCTAGAATCTCCCGAACCTACAAACACAATATAAAATCATATTAAACAAATAGCATACAGTGTGTAGAGAATCATGGTTAAACTTTTGCATTATTGAAACAAAAAACTTTAATCACATAAAAAATCAATAAAATGTAAAAATTTAAAAAAAGATGAATATCAAATATTAATAGTATTAAATGTTAATAGTATATTTGGCCTGAATAAATCTTGACTACTTTAACCAATATTTAAAAAAAATAATAATTAAATATACACTGCTCAAAAAAATAAAGGGAACACTGAAATAACACATCCTTGATCTGAATAAATGAAATATTCTTATTAAATACTTTGTTCTTTACATAGTTGAATGTTCTGACAACAAAGTCACACAAAAAATATCAATAGAAATCAAATGTATTAACCCATGGAGGTCTGGATTTGGAGTCACACTCAAAATTGAAGTCAACTTTGATGTAATGTCCTTAAAACAAGTCAAAATGAGGCTCAGTAGTGTTTGTGTCCTCCACATGCCTGTATGACCTCCCTACAACGCCTGTGCATGCTCCTGATGAGGTGACGTATGGTCTCCTGAGGGATCTTCTCCCAGACCTGGACTAAAGCATCCGCCAACTCCTGGACAGTCTGTGGTGCAACGTGGCGTTGGTGGATGGAGCGAG
>JAUMHE010000048.1:4188903-4227935 GCA_032359235.1 Enteromius mattozi
CCACCCTCATGGAGTCTGTTTCTGACCGTTTGAGCAGACACATGCACATTTGTGGCCTGCTGGAGGTCATTTTGCAGAGTTCTGGCAGTGCTCCTCCTGTTCCTCCTTGCACAAAGGCTGAGGTAGCGGTCCTGATGTTGGGTTGTTGGTCTCATACGGCCTCCTCTACGTCTCCTGATATACTGACCTGTCTCCTGGTAGCGCCTCCATGCTCTGGACACTACGCTGACAGACACGGCAAACCTTCTTGCTGAGAAACTGAGGAACTGAGAAGTGGTCTGTGGTCACCACCTGCAGAACCACTCCTTTATTGGGGGTGTCTTCCTAATTGCCTATAATTTCCACCTGTTGTCTACTCCATTTGCACAACAGCACGTGAAATTGATTGTCAGTCAGTCTCGCTTCCTAAGCAGGCAGTTTGATTTCACAGAAGTGTGATTGACTTGTTGTTACATTGTGTTGAAGAAAAAGTGATCTATTATAAGAAAAATGTATATAAAGAAACAGAACTTTTTATAGACAACATAGCTTTCTGTTTAATTTCACCAACAAAAAAAAATACTAAAAATTTACATGGTATTAGCCTATTACTAAAGGATGTTCGGGTAGGGTACCATGGTTCCTGAAAAAAAATAAAATTGCAATATTTGAGTCACTAATCACCAAAAATATATTAGTCAGGAACTTGTATGAAATGCTGTGTTCTCTACGACATTGGAGGTGAGCTGAGATATATTTACAAACATGGAGTCACTCTTTAGTATTCAGCTGTTTGCGGGCTCACCGCTGACTATAAAAGACATTTAGTCACACTCCAGAGACAAACGTTCCACTGAATGTGAATGTCTAGGCAGCACCTGAACAGAAGCAGTTTCCTTTGAGAAACACTGAGTCACATCCCTTACCTCGCTTCAACTCTGTGCGTTAGAGAGTGAAGGATTCTGGGAACGCGTGTGAACGGGTAGAATGTTACTTATATGTAATGCATCATAGGATAACCTGTTATTGACTCCTGAGCTCCTGAGGTGATTGACTCACCGAAAGAGCCCGACCTTTCCAATTCCTGTCACACCTTAACTGAATCACTCCCTAGGGAAAACAACTAAGTCTCTCTCTTTCTTCATCTATCTCTCACTCTCTTTAAAGCACAAATAGTGAAACAAAGAACCATTCCCTAAAGTTGTGTCATATCCTGATGAGATCTGGGACTTGCCCAATGATTAACTCAAAGGCACATGCCACATACACACAAAACATAATTACTGATGTGAAAGAGAGTGACGTAACAGTATGGAGGCATGAATGTGTTCTGATTTAGAGCCGTCAGGAAAGTGCTGTGCTGGGTGGGGTGATCGTGGACTCTCATTCTCTCTAGTTTACTCTGATGTTCTGTTCTGTTTGCTGTCTTTGAAAAGACTCTTCTAAATGAGTGTGGCACCATGACAACAAACAGGGCAAAAGTCCAGAAAATCAGTCAAGATCAGACAAGAGAGCAGCAATGTTAAGAGTTGAAACTTGTACGGCAAGACAAAATGTTCTAATGTGTATGTGTGCACATCGAATAAAAATTCATGTCAGTGTTGCATTTCAGGCTAAAATAAAAAGAAAATGTTTAATTAACAAATAATGAAAAAAAACGAATGTATTAATTAATATATGTTTTTTTACAATACAAAATTATTTGTATTATGTTATGCACATATATACAAGTAGTATATTTGTTTTACCAGATGCAGTGCAGTTTTCTACAGTGTTACAAGTGTGGGAAATTTAGACTGTACACTGAGGCTCTATGCTGTTCCATTGGACTGCTTGTGCAAACACATGGGAAACTCATCCTTATTTCCTACACAGACAAATTCAGTTGAGTTTCCACAGATGAGAGACAGCAGATTTGTGTTGGCATGACGGAGAGGATTTATTGCCACACACACAGTCAGTGAGACCTGAGTGACTGTAGTTGAATTTGGAGGCTCTAGTATTGCCATGAATAACTTTAATTTTCCATATTATTGGCCTGTTTGGAAGATTAGAGGGTTAAAGCTGGAATATTCTATAATTAGACCCACCGTCATGTCTATTTAAGCAGCATGCGTCTGACAGTTACCACAGAACCAGAATGAGCTGTAATACAGACTCACTCTCTCTGCTGTTCTCTCTGAAGTAAGAAGTGCTCTCTTGCTGTATTTTGCCTCTCTCATGCTTCACTCTTTTTCTCTGCGTAGACATCTGTTCTGGAAAGTCTGTGGTAATACACAACTGTTAGGTTTTCTCATGGTTTTTATGGGTTCTTTCCATCACATCATTTCTATACCTGAAACAAATGAGGTGACGAAACGAAAATGCTTCCAGTCCACAACACTGCAAACAAATGTTCTTATTCATTTTAAATGTGAAGAGGTTAGCCACTCATAAAAGAGCCCACCCATGTATTAAAATCCTTAAAGCTATAGCAGCAAAAACTATTACAGTAAAATTTCACACAAGCAGTTGTTGTAGCTTCAAAAAACAAATCTGTCGTGTGTAAATGTACCAGCTTTCTGAGGTTTCAACTATGCTGAGTGTTCCTTTTTTAACAACTTCTATACAGTTTTATATAGTTGTTGGACTTCAAACATTGTAAATGGACATCAGGGAAAACAATTAAATGCTAGAGAGGTATGGTGCCTTCATGCTAGACGCACAGTTTGAAGTCTACACAATTAAGACTAAAGAAGAATCAAGTTTACACAAAGCTTTGCCATTCAGTCTAGCAGAACCAGAGACTCCTTGTGACGTTCTCACAGCATTTCTTTGTTGATTTTAACTGAGGAGCCACCCTTACCAAAGGTAAGATGTGGAGACGTTATTTAACTGTCTGTCTCTCCAGAAGTGCCTACTGTCAACAACATATACTGTGTGCAAACAGAGCAATGAGATGTATCTGTGATAGACTCAACTCTGAGAATGGAAAAATGCTGGTTCTGCACTGCTCTGAAAACAGCGATAAGAGACAAGGGTCATATGACTGCAGTTATCAGAGCCCTCTCTGTTACGGATGCAGGCATCTCCTGGGAAAAACATACTGGCAGACAGAAAGAGATGAACACCTGATGGAGGAGGAGTGAGACGGCAGGAGAGGAGACGCCTGCTGGGAGTGAATAAATATGATAATGGCAGACGAAGTTGACATATTAACTTCTACAGCAAATTAAATTAACACCGTTAAAAGTTATTTCGCACAGTTAATATTTATCTAATGTGACATTACAACTGATTCATTCTGTTCTGTGTGATTTCTAAAAGATAGCAGCACAGGTGCATATTCTGCATAACCATGTTCTGAACACACAAACACAGTACTTCAAAATAAATTTAAGAAAAATTAACAACATCCATTTCTGCATGACTGCTATTAAAAGTAAAAAGGTGACATTTAATTTTAATATTGTAATTTATAATGAAAAGCAATTGTTTTAAACTGCAAAAAGATTACGTTTACACACAGTACGATTGTTTTCAGTAGTAACTACTGCATTCTATACCTGAATTCACACTTACAAACACACTCAGGATTCACAGCCGCTTATTGATAACCCTTATAATACACATTTTCTGACTGAACACAACATTACAAAAAAGGGTGCTGTTTAAAGAAAATGCACATGAACTCTGTGTGTTCTTTTTTGCTGAGTTTTTGGTTGCTGAGTGCTGTTATCTGTGCTGCTTTTATGCCTGAGCGTTTGTCTGGAGGGAAAACTCTGTTTATCACCCAGCTTCCTTTACCACCAACACAGCAGCATTATGGGACTGTGAGAGTCAGCATCAAAGATACAGCGCTGGGCGAGGTCAGCCTGGAGAGGCAGATGGGGAAATGGAGCATCTGAGAGATAGTGAGCTGTATCTGGGTCTCTGATAACTGCAGGCTACCTGATACACACACACACAGTGACACACACTTTGACAGAGGTGACATGCAGACGGCCAGATGGGTAAAAAGTGAAGGACCCTTCCGGGTTAGATATAAAACAGCCGTGGGTGTGGATTGTTTTGAAAGAGCCGATTCGTTTCTCAGTAATTGCGTGACTGAGTGTCTCAGAAGAGTTATGTGTAAACAGACACTCTCGAATGCTGAGAATAATGGTAGACTTATATTCACAGGCTGAATGACCTTTTGACACTAATAAATTGTAGTAACTGTTATATTTTGGTGAAATACCTGTGTGTTCAGGGCAGTTGTTTCTCAAAATGTTTCATATCACATTTAACAGTAAAACTGTACTGAATTATAACAATACTTATAGAGTGTATTACTGTTTAAGTAAAGTATGAAACATTTGACCTCGCTGGAAAACGTTTGTTGTTTCAGTCGTGCAAGAATGAGTTTGCTAAGAAGTTTATATCTGATTCCACTACTAGGAGATAAATATGGGTGGGTTCCAACCCAAATATGATCGTGCCTTGAATTTAACACACTGCTTCGGCGCTTCAGTGGGTGTCTGGCACAGAAGAAACATTTTTCGCATCTCCAGTGGGGATGAATTAAGCTAAATTGAGCTCTATCAGCTAAATCCAACCTAAGATCAATATCACAGAAAAAAAAACAAACAATAAAATACAGATAATCTGGGTCACTCACTTACAGGTCTATCATATTCTACACACCCAAAAGAAGAGACTTCATTTCACTCAAAGACATAGTTTATTCAAAAATAATAATGCTAAAATGAAATTCGGTGGAAACCCTACAGATTTACACTGTAAGCATAAAGAGGAAATATTGAGACCTATTTTAAAATATCTTCTTTTGTCACTAAAATTAAAACACAAAAAAATATTTTTTTCTTTTAACTAGATGCATATTACTAGAATATTAGCCATTTATTAGTGCCTAATTATACATGACTATTCTACATCCCTAATCCTACCCAACACCTAAACTTAACAAATATCTTACTATTAATAAGCAGCAAATTAGGAATTCATTGAGGGAAAAGTTGTAGTTAATAAAGCGTTCTCTATTATAAAGTGTTACAGAAAAAAAATTTTTTTAACAAGGACATTTGTGACATTTACAGCGTTAGCAAGCAGAGATCTATGATTGAGTGATTGCATCACAGAGGCAAAACATGTGGAGAACATGCACATGCATTCTCACAGATCTGTCATCTCTTATCTGATTTGTCATCCTTAATTAAAAGGGCAGTCCTTCCACACACACACACACACACACACGAGAAACCCAACCAGACAAACCAGCTGCTTACAATAATTGGGCTATAGGGCTTAAGATAAATGGAAAAAACTAAGTTACCATGACAGGATTGTTTCCTTTTAGTCAAGTTAGCCATTTTGTAAACTCAGACTGGTGAAATGTGAAGGTTAGTCACTCCAGTGCACTATAAAGGCTTGTTGTGGCTTGTGCTCATGGGCAAAGCAAAATATGTGTCCTGTCTAAAGAACTAAAGAATGAAAGCTCTCCTCACAAGCCTCAGCATAAGACTACCACACGCTTGTCATTTTGTTGGAGGCCTTATTTTGATAAAACTGAAGCTATATTGAGATCGAGTGAGCTATAACATCAGGTGACCTTCTGGTACATATAAAAATTCACATGACCTAAATTGTACCTGCCATAAAATCTTTCCAGCGACAGTATATAACTTTTGACACAGTCTTTCTCTCTCTGTTTTCCCACAATTCGCTGCACAGATTATGTAATCCATTTTTCATATCTCAGCTGTAATAAAATTTGGTCATGGAAAAACTATGTTAGGCCACGAGGGTTGACACAGATGTTGCTAATTTATTTAAATATTTGACACATTTAACTGTAGTGTCAATTTCAGTGGGGAAACATTGGGAATGACACCAATTGGACAATTGAGAATTTTGCTTAACATCTAATTTAATAACTTAATCTACTTTATTTATATGGAAAAATCTTTGGAAATATGGAAAGAGACAAAGAAACTAAAATAAAATATGGGTGTGAGCCATAAAATGTATCTTTAGGCAACACTGAAATAAAATAAAAATGTAAATGATTTTGATCATTTTAAGCATTTCTTTCACTTTAACAGGTATTTCATACACTAAATATAGATGAATGATTAGCTCTTCCCATTCATTCAGCTATTATCACATTAAATTTTTTAGTTTTTCTATATATATCTTAAAATAATATAAAATAAAATAAAATATATACAAAGAATGACAAAGAATTGTGCACGTTTAAAATACAACCATATTTGCAGGTGATTCAAACACATACTGTAATAGGAAAGGCATCCATGCTGTGATTCCATCAGCCACCAACGGAGTCAAGAAACCCCTCCGCTTCCACACGGAGCAGCACGGGTGCACACGCATTCATCTCCACATGCTCAGTTACACTTGAATGTATACACACAAACAAAAGCCGAACATAGACAGGTGCTGTATGAAATGACATATATAGCCAATCCGCTAGTTCTGTTAATAGAGAAGGACTGCAGCCCACCACAGAAAGATACATGACTTATGGCAGCCAGAATTTAATGCATAAATCAGCATGACCATAAAAAGAGAAAAGACTACAGATGAGTTCAAATGGGAAATACTCAGAGGCAGAGAGAGAGAGAGAGTGAGAGACATTCTCTCACAGTGAAGCCTCGGCTGTGATTCTGACCAAGTACAAACTGCCATGACCTACTTTTCCTGTCTCTCTCTCACTCTGTCTGTCTATCTCTCTGGTGTAAAATCCATTAGAGGTGGGTGTAGCAGTCTGTACAGTACAGGCACTTTTGGCAAACTGTCTCCTGCTCTGCTTTGAATACATGCAGTAAAGCATAAGGCACAGTTCAACTCAGAACTCAAACTAAGGCGCAGAGTGAAGCTTGGTTTGATGGCGCTTGAGCAGGCTTTATTTTGTTCATTTTTTCCATATAATAATACACTGATCCTTGGATTTTCAGAAATTACATTAATACAAATAATGCAAGCAAATGAAAACCTAAAAACAGCAGTCTACTGTATAATGCCAGTACGATTACTAATGGCTTGTTTCCACTGAGCTGTACGGTTCGGTAAAGTACGGTACAGTACGCAATTATGTCCGTTTCCATTGTCAGAAGTTGTGAATGGTACCAAAATAGCAAACCGTACCCTACCACTTTTTTGGTACCTTTCCGCAAAGGTAACTAGCACAGCAAAGGGTACCAAAAGGGTGGAGCTAAACTCACTGCAGGACCTTGATTTTCTGACGAGAATTGTCTTTCACTCGTCCGTGAGTTTATTTACATTGGCTTATTTTCATCAGAGTGCGCAAACACAAAAAATATAACAGTTTATTTTATAATTTTATATTTTCAAACAGACAATAGTTGTTTCTCTGTATGCATTCTTTTCTGTTCTTGTGGACTTGTGAAATCGCCCAAAAACACGCTAATTTTCAAAAAATTACTGTTATTGGGTCATGAAATGTAGTTTTAAGAGTTTTTCAGGCAAAATGTAGTTGTTTAAAATTCAAATCTGCAGTTCATTTATAAAGATAGCACCTATTTTAAAAATATGATATGCTGATTTCGTAGCTCCAAGTGATAACCGGGCGCTCAGTGCTAATGTATCCGCTTAGAGCAGCCTCAAGATCAGCTAGTCCTTCCGACATTTGCCGCTGGCTCTGACATCTCTGTAGTGATAAACACGGTATACAATTTGTTTTGGGTAATGTTATATTTAACAGGCATTCGTGGCCTAATGCATCTATTATTTGTTCCTGGTCATATAGTTTTGGCTTTGGGTGTTCTGTACTGAATCGTACCTTTCTGTACTGAATCGTACCACTCAATGGAAACGAGCCATAAAAATGATATCAGAGATAAAACCATCTGGTTTGACTGGTCGAAAACAGCAGAGGACTCTATTACAAATGTACTTTTTGTGCAATGTGCAATCTTGCTAGCAATGACTATGAGTCCTGCTTAAATACAGATTGTGTCTTTCCTTTTCTGTCAGTTGCTATATTCATTATAGTTTGCTAGCTATAGCTAATTACTCAAACAAAGACTAATATATAGCTTTATTTAGCAAGGATGCATATTAGGTAAACGCTGTTTTTTTCACATTTTCTATTTATCACAAGGAAAAGTGTCTACAAAAATATTAAACAGCATAGCTGTTTTCAACATATAAAAAAAGCACACCAAATCAGCATATTGTAACGATTTATGGAGTATCATGTGATATTTAAGTGACAGCTGCTAAAAAATGTACCTTTGCCATCACGGAAAGTAAATTTTGAAATATATTAACAGATTTTTAAGCTGTTGTATTTCACAATATTACTGTTGTTTTATTCTATTTTATAAAAGCAAAACAAAAGCAGCAGTGTATATATAAAATGGAAATGTTCCAGTAAAATAACTGAACTAAAATAATTCTGAAAGCAGTTTTAAAATTAAGCTAATTTAAAAATGCACAATGATAATGTCCTTGCCATGAGGTTCAGCGAGTAGCACATCACCCCAGCTGCCCTCACTCTTTCTGCTGCTCTCTTTATTCTCCATCCATCTTGTTCTCGTTATTCTGTCCTCAGCTCACCTCAGTTCTGTTTCTCTCTCTGCTCTTATTTCTTCTCTCTTGCCTCCACACATCTTTCATTTACTCTCTCTACACAACTGCATTTTTCCCTGTTTCCCCCCCCCCCCCATTTCTTTAGCTGCAAAGCTTTTTGTTTTCCCTTGACCCCACCTCTCTGTAATATCAGCCTCTCTCCGGCTATCATTGTCCTTCGATTCACCTCTACCTCATAGCTACATTTCCCTCTCTCTTTCCCTGTCCTCATGTTCCCTTCAGCCTTTAGGGGATTGCAGATACCTCCAAAAATCTCTCAATTTCGATCCATCAGTACAATGAGCATAGGATGGCATATGTGTGGTCAAAACCCTGCAAGCATTTCAAAGATCATGATCATTTTACATTTTCTACAGCATTATAGAGGTGCTTGCAATAGCTAGTCAGTAGCTAAGATGTTCTGAGTGGTTGCTTACTGGTACAACAGCACACTTCTCAGCAAACCACTTAATCTGAGCTATATTTTCATGTCTGGATTATACTGAGAAAGACAGCCTCTCTCTGTCCTGTTCTCTTTAGCTCTGGGCACAGCCTGCGTGTGAGTGTGTGTACTGTACACATGCATGCGTGTGTCTGAGAAACAAAAAAGGGAGGGAATAACGGGGCTGTGCATTATTGACAACACCATGCAGCAGAATGTCAAGGCCTCTGGGTGTGGGGAGAGAGGTGGGGAGAAAGAGAGAAAAGACAGCCTGTTAGATACAGTATAACAGCATTGATATCTTAGAAATAGTAAGGCATCCTTCAGGTCATGTGGGTATTTCTGTCTGCTGTCTGTTTGCGTTTTTAGAGCATGTAAAGAAACTAGTACACTAGTATTATGTTCTGTTTTCTAAATTCTTTGATTAAATCAACAGCAACATTTTTGATTTCAAATCCATACAGAAAAAAACACTAATAATATTTCACAATCTGTCAATTTATTTCTTTACTCAAATAAATGCAGCCTTGGTGAGCATAAGAGACTTTTACAACCTATGGAAATGTATGTTATATTACACTTCTATTTAAAGCATTCTGAGTAGTACTGGGCATGTGTAACTATAGGATGAGTGACGTAATGCACTGAGACAGTACGTCAATGACAGAAGTTACACAAACAAATGACAAATGAGCTGAGAAAGCAGACAGAGCAAAACTGTCTCTCTCTGAACTTAGGGTTGGGTTCTACGGTATAAGAGCGACTATACGGATACATTTTTGGGACTAGACATTTTAGCAGGACTAGGCTGTACTAAATAACATTACACCGGGGGAAACAGTGGCCCTGTCTCCCCCCATGCTGTCCAACAGTGGAAAATTTCAGCCAAACCCACCAGAGATGAGTAAGGCATTAGAGGGAAAGGGTGAAGAGGAGTATTTGTATCAGTGTTTCTGTAACTAAGAAAATCAAGAGGAACTACAGCTGTGTAATTCAAATACACTCATATCTCTGAGACACTTCTGCTTTTCCTCACGCAGCATGAATGTTATTTCAGAATATTAAACTCTCTTGGGAAGGAGGATGTGTGAGGAACTAATGGACGGTGAGGATCAGGCAAAACTACCTTTCATATTCCACAGGGATGAATAGGATTACCAATACTAAATCCGAGCACATCCGCAAAAGTCTTCTATCCTGTTTCCATGGAAATCGCTTTAAGAAATACAAGATCAAAGTAAAATAATCCTTTCGGTCATCGTTTTACATTTACAATCATGAATCTTTCATTTGGACTGTGACTTTGATGCTTGTGTGTATTTAGTATTAAATCTAAAAAACCCAAGAAGTGACTGTGCTAAAATCCTCAAATCCAAAACATGGATGACACCGCACATTCATATGGACAGCACTACACATAAAAAAATAACTTCGTAATCAAGGCAAGAACGAAAGAATTAGGGAGCATAATGTGTAGAGTGTTTTGGAGATCATTTTACCTTATCTGACTTTGCTGGTGTAATCTAATCATGTAGTCAAACAGATTCAGTTTAATGATATTATTAAAGGGGTAGTTCACTCAAAAACTAATGGACTTGAAAAACAGACTTGCTAATGATTATATTTAGCTGTGCTATTTAATGTTAACTGCTACATGATGTCAAAACATGAATCCAAACGTACAAAAATCATCAGATAACTCACTACACTGAAGGCTGGAATACACTACACAGATTTTAAAAGCTGAACAGATTTTTAAAACACAAGGCATTATACACTTACCGACTCTGTAAATAGTGACAAATGAAAACTGGGTATTCCAGGTTTAAGTTATCACTTTAGTTACAACAACAGTAACTACAATACTGATACTGTATATTAATCATCCTCACTTTCAAAGTTTACTTGACTTCTTGTACATCATTTTACTACACTAAATCAAGAAAGCACAAAAGCGAGTGTCATGATGAAAAGAAAAAAAGGAAAAGAAACAACAATCACACAGAACTTCCGTATTATCAAATTGCCTGAAACAATGAAACAGCAAGCTTTATATATAGAAAGAGAGGAAGTCTGAATGTATTTGTGTGGAAGTATAATTTACCCACAAACCAGTCATAAGTGGCTGCATGACATATCTCTAAAATATGGCAACACTGTGAACTCTAAATGAATGAAAACAATGATCTGTCCGAACTTGTCTGTCACAGAATAAAGCCTGTGAGAAGCTGTATAATTACAAAGGGCAATATATTAAAGCAGACAAGATGAGAGAGAGTGTTTGGTTAGACGAATTCTGCCGAGACTTGCTGCCTGTCACTGAATCCACCCTGTCTCTGCAGGACAAAACCAGCTGCTCTGTTCAGCAACACGGCTTGTGAGATAAGATGAGCAGCTGCGTTAGATGATCCAGACAAGGTCAACTGTAAAAGAGGACAAATCAAAGCATCTACTGTGGCAGATAAATCACTGACCGTATACTTTAGGTGTACAATCAGTAAAAAATGCTAAAAAAAAAGCCTGTATGTAATGAGTTCTTGATGTAACAGCACCTGACGTTCACTGTTTCTTCACCCTGCCTCAACTCATGCTGATGCTAGCATTTCATGCTCAGGGAAAAAGATGCTTACACGCTCACAAGGGCTCACTGCTGTTTCTATGATAGACCAACAGTAGAGGACAACTTAATACCTTGAACACAGTTTGGTGGATTTAAGTAGTGAAATTTACATTGCTGATCAGAGCAGAAATGGAATGAAGAGAGGGACTTTTAGAGGGAAATAACCACAGCTGTCCAGTTGCACACAGGAACTGTGATGCGGTCAAATTAAGTCCCTGTGCACCAGAGCTTGTGGGAGATGAAAATTTTCCCCTGTTGTTCACTAAACTGTGGTGAGAGCAGACTATCAGGGCTAGCAAAAGCACAATGCAAACTGAAGCAGCATCTTTCTGAACCAGCAATATTCCTTCTGTGAATCAAATAAGAATGATGTGTTCATCAGTTAGTCTGTATTTAAATATTACTACCCCGGACCGGAATCCAATAACTCTGCTCGTTAAGAAACAACCTTTCACCCTCAAGAACACACATAGGTGAGATATGCCATGGACGGTCAGCATTCCTCATGACCAGAGTAAAAGAAAATGTGCAGACTCAGATGTCACACACCAATACAAATCACACACTTTCTGACCTTTCATCCAGCACACACACAAACACAAAGATCCACTCACAAGAACAGATAATGTCAATCACTGAATCAGTGGGATGAAACAGGTTACAAAACTGAACAAATAAAAGCGATCCAATCAGCAGGGTCAGAGGTATGTTTGGATGAAACCTCCTGCTTACATTTTCTTACAAAAGATGTTTTCACTTAACATGGGCCAAATTATAAATGTATAAAAATTAAAAAAAATAATTTTCTTCATTAGTTAGAGATTTAACACATGGCTAATATTTATTTATTTATTTTTTACAAATCTGGCATTTACTTAAATAATTTAATTTATATGGTTTCAAACTAATTTTCTTCATTGTGGTTATGAATGCACTGACACATGGTTGTGACAAAAGAACTAGGCCTAAGTCACCATTACGTAGAACAAGAAAATCTTTTTTAAAATTTTAAAAGTTGTCTTTAAGTGTAATAATTTTTAAATAAGTTTAATATTTAAAAAGAAACTGCAAAGTTATCTATATAAGGTAGCTATTCAAATAAAAAGAAACTTTGGTGTTCACTGTGCTATAGAAGAAAATTCTAGTGATCATTTAATGCATATATTTAGCTATTTTTATAAACTAATGTTAGGTATAGCCATATTTTGTCCCATGTTTAATGTTTGTTCACTGAGACGCACTGGGTTGTTCTTCTAAGCCTGACATTTGAGATGTAGAGCCCTGAAGGTAAAAGATGAATTCAGTGCCAGTCAAGATTTGATAGAAATGCACTTATCCACTGAAAGAGTAAGTGCTAAAGAGGTAATATCTTATATATAATGTCTGGTCCATATAAATACATAATTTAACACAATTAATCACTGACACCAGAACTTTCCATGACACATTACATCCATGTCTTGATTTCTGACATGTAGAATGTTTTAACTATTAAAGTGCATCAAATGCTCTATACCATCTCAGCAGATTAGTAATAACCCACCAGTTGCTATTACTATGAGCCTCCCTGAGACCCTGTGCTGACAGCTGTCAGACTCACCAGCTCGTCCAGGTTTCGCATATCCAGCAGGACTCGCTTCTGCTGCTGCTGCCAGCGGGCCAGCAGCTCTGGGTCGGGCTCGCCGATACTCTCCTTGCGGCTGTACGTCCTGCTCGGCGGGCTTTGCGACTCCCCCAGGGCCTCCGTCAGGTTCTCCTGGTCCCGTATCTCCTCCTCGATCTCCTCCTCGAGTTGAATCAACATAGGGGCCAGCATGCCAAATTTGGCCCCCCGGCGAGCCACCTCCAGCAGGCACAGCACGAAGTTCTTCTCGTTGCACCTCTCCACCAGGTCGTTGGTCTCGAACATGAGCACATCTTTAATCCAGAGCTCCTGCCTGCACCAGCCGATGAAGTTGGACACGTTGTCTCTGGCCAAAAACGAGCCCGGTATGACGTTCCTCGACTGGAAGACCACGTCCTTGCTGGGTATCCGCAGCGAAAGCGCCGCATCTGGATACTTGGTCTTGAATTCGTGGGCGGCGCGGTTCACGTTGTTCGCATGCCGGCAGAGCGCGCAACCGGTCTCCAGACCCTCCATAAAAGTGTCTGCCGTGATGTCCAGGTCGTACAGCGTGTTGAGCCATTCAGCCAGGTCCTCTTTCATGGCATACAGGTATTCCTCGCTGGATTTGAACGGCCTGATGCTTTTGGAGGCGGCGGACTGAATGTTGCTCTGATCGGCCATATTACGGGAAAACGCGTATCAATCAAGGCACGAAATGACGCACGACTGTTTCGTACGGCGATACTCCATAAACAGCCTTGGGAATGGCATACCGACGCGCGGTAGGAGCTCCTAAAGCGGGCCGCTTTGACTCGCAGCGCCGCGATACAGCTGTGGGATTCCGCGATGGATTCCGGATGTCTGTAAGATACCCGCCTCCTTCAGTGACCACATAACGATTACTCATTCCCCCTATGAAAGTCCGGAGCGAAACAGAAACGGGACGATTATCAGTACATGACAGCTCGACTACGCGCTATCGTTGTGCGTGAGAAGCATCCACATTGGCTAACAGCGCTCCGCAACGCCTCGTTTAATTCATTCGTTCGTTCATTCCGAGGACGCAGGAAGGCAGCCCCGGTCTACTGGGGCACTTTAATCTTCGTCGGTTGGAAATGATGCGACCGTGCTTTGCGCCGCCTCCTGCACAACCCGTCGAGCTGCAGTGGCTTATACATTGAGTTACATCTCATTATAGGATCAACTGCAACTTTAGCCCTCCGCGTCAATGGCCAAACCGTTGAAATTTGCATCTGACATTCGGTTGATACCGATCATTTTTATTCAAATACAGTTACTGTTGTGTAGTCGAGCGAAAATAGAAATGAGGACGTTGCTTTTGCTTATCATATCTCCAATTTGCATGTTCGTTGATCCTGGGATTGTTTCACACTTGGGGGGAAAAAATCAGGGCGACATTTATCATGTAATATGTTTGCACGCGCTGCCTGTGTGTGTAAAATAATCACTCAAATTAAATTAACCATGTGGTGTTATTAAACACATTAACACACCTTCAGTGTGATAATGAACGGTGGCAGGGCCAATATAAGGATAATGTAACGTAACGTTACAGTCAGGCGAAGCAGTGGAGGGTAGGCTTTATAAGTTACCACGATGACCGAATGACTGCACACTCTAAAACACATATTTCTAAAAAATTTCTAAAACAATTGACCAAATAAATAAATGCAATGACATTACATTTTTACTTATTTAGTAATTATTGTTACAACGTTACATATTACACGTTTACGTTAAATGAAGCGTCCGCTAAAATAGTCCATTCACTATTTATATAACTTTATTTCTAGCTATTTCCATTTGTTGACCCAATAAACACATCTACGTTGTGGCAACGTCGCTGCTACGTTCCATTTTCACTGTGGCAACGTTGTAGCAACGTTGAATTGTAAGACGCTAAAGGGTTGCAGCAAAGTTGTTAGCTGCAATTTAAAGCCATTTGTTGACTTATTAGGAAACATTTAGCAACAATTCCAGCTCATAGCTTTTACCACCTGTTCGTTGTTGTTCCGACCAACGTTTGCAGCACAAACTAGCAAATTTAACGTTACTCGCGTTACTAAAAAATGCGAAACCGGAGTAAAGTAGCGCCGGTATGTGTATGACGTAGATATTAACTACTCATGATTAAGTACTTTTGAGAGCCTGTTGTGTGTTCGGGTGCCTTAAATGTAAACAACAATAATAATAATTATAAAAAGATATTACAAAGATAAAAAAAAAATAGACCTAGATCATCAATTAGTGTGAACACATTATTTTATTTATTTAGTTTTTTACAAAAGCTTTCGCCACTTCATCTGCTCCATTGCCCAGTAACGTCAATCTTTCTTTGATCCACATTCCCAAAAACTCTAATTACCAACCTTTAATCAAGACTGTCAAATTAAATTAATGTGGTAATCCAACAGGCTCTGTTCCTGTTTGGGCTCCAGGACTTTAGTCCAGGCTCATTCGCACTACTCTGCCAATGGCCTTGGTCATCAGCAAATGAAAAGGACCATTCTGAATAGGCAGACAAAAGACAGACATGAGGACATCATCAGGATGTTAATCGGCGCTCATTCATCTCCTTTAAACATTAAGTAGGACAACTGAAAGTCTGTTTTCAGAAACTCAACTCTTAACAATCATAGGTCAAAGCCACACTAGGGCACATGCTGTGAATGAGAAGACAAAGTGATTTTGGAGGAAAGGAACTTGAAATAGGAGTATTTAAATGTCATGGTTTAATACAATCCTTCCAAATGTGTCCTCCCTAGTGTCATCCTATTTTAAGAGTCACATTTGCTTGGACCAAACAAGCCAACTGCAGATTTAAATCACACCCACTCACTTCTAAACATAAAAGCAGACCGACCATAAGACATCATGATTGCTTTGGTGACTGGTTGAGCTTTTATTTACACTTTCTTGTCTGTATGACACCCTTAAATGTGATCTGAGATCATAATGTAAATGTTTTTATTTTGTTTTACTTACTGCTCTGGCATTGCGCACTTCAATAGCTCGGCCGCGGACTACTGCAGCCAAAGGGAGGCCCTTGTTTTGATTTGAAAAGCGTCGGTTGTTTCTTTAAGAGAGCTAGACAGAGGGGAGGACACACAGCGAGAGAAGGAATGAGATCATTCTTCGAGGGCTGGATGAATCAGCTTTTCTGTGAACACATACACAGAGCAGTTCATTCCACAGCTCTCCAGCAAGTGAACATTTGGCTCCAAGATGTCCATTAAATAGGCGTCAGTCAGTGAAACTGAAATAAAATACTATGCCCTTCTACGCTTTGATATATTTTATGACTGAGAATTACCTTTGCTTAACTCAATTTCTGAGTGTAATTAGATAAGAACTGAAGATTGGGTTTGCAAAAAGGCTCCAAAGCTGGTACAAGCATCATCCTGTCAGCTCCTGCCAACACTTCAATTAACAAGAGCAATGATTCAACACAGGCTCATGGTGAACACATGCCAGATGCTTTTCAGATGAAGCAAAATGTTGATAACGGTCTTGAGTTTTACAGACCAGTTTCAACTTGTGCTGTTCTAGAACAATTAAACAGAGCAGAAAACACACTGCAGGATTTGTTTTAATAGAAACATTATACACAGCTAGTGATTGAACACCCTTACATTTCTACCTTCAATATGAGACTTAAATGACCCGACAGTAACTGCTCATACTTTTGAAAAAAGTGTTGCACAGCATTGGATTATGCTGAATTCTTTAAAAACAAAAACAAAGCAACACTATGTATGATCTACTCATAGATTCAGACACACCAACAAATGTTCAACAAGAGGCTCTAATGGAGGCTTAGTCATGCACTGATAACAGAGCTGGCATCATTTAACTTTGTACTCAGCAGATAAATCTGCTCTATCATGTACATGGCAGTGATTGAAACTAGAACAAACGAGACACCTAGTGGTTAAAGTCAAAAAGGGTAGCGTTACTAATTTACAATGTTGTAATGTAGTTTTAAAACATCCTTTTGGAACACCCTTAAGAGTTTAAAGCATGAATTAACAAGAGTCTATAACCCGCTATTAACCAGCTAGACACATGAATAGATGGCATGTATGAAGTAAAAATTACTGTTAACTTCAGCAAACAAAAACCACAGTAGGAAAGAATCAAACACCTAAATGATTGGAGGTGGAAAAGTTTAATTTTTTTTAAAAACAGTTCAAAGTACATAGTTACATAGAGAGACATGTAAGACAGACATCCCCAAAAATGGTGACTACAGGGCAACTGAGTATCTTTAAAAAGAAAAGGCCATTATTGAATACAAAAAAGCAACCTAAAGGTTTAACTAAAACCACAATGTGGTACTGAAATTAAAAACAAAGCCAAAAAACAAACAAAAAAAAAAAGATAGCCATGTATAAATATGGAATCATAAATAAAGGACTTTAAAATTTTCCTCTATGTAAATTTGCATTTGCTTGATGCCTGATCTCAGTAGGGTCTGTCTCTGCGCTCCTGACGATGGTCCCTGTTAAATAAAAGAAAATGTATCGTAAGTACATTAAGCATCACCCAGACTAAAGCATTTTGCATTTGACTTGTTATACTCACAGTAATGGTAGCTCACCTCATATCCATCTTGCCTGGGGGTCCCATGCCTCTCCTGCCCCCTCTGTCCATGGGAGGACCACCCCTGCTACCTCCTCTGAATCCACCCCTGTCCATTCCACCACGGCCGCCTCTGAAGCCACCGCGATCTCCTCCCCAGCCTCCACGCATGCCCCCCGGACCACCGCGATCCATTCCCCTGCCACCCCTCATTCCACCCCTGCCACGTTCACCACCTGAAAACACAAAACAAATCATGCTTTTTTTCCTTTTAAACATCAACCAATCTCAGTCACAGACACTTTTACGGCTCATTTCCACTGAGCGTACAGAACACCCTAATCCAGCTTGCGTTTCCACTGCCATCCGTACCCTTACTTGACAGGCGTGGTGTATGCGGCAAACTATACACGCTTAAACTTGCTTACACTACCATCTTCATATCATATACCATATTTCTACCACTGACAAAATATTTTGTATAACATTCGAAATGAAGACAAAATCAGCCTATACGACTTCCGTTTGTATGTGAAGTCAAAATTAATCCCAACCTTGTTTTAAAATGCATTGCTAACTGAAGATCACATGATCAAACTGAAATCACTTCCGTGAAGTGACCATCGCATGCCCCCTTCGCAAAGGGAATCAGTTGCTCACTTTCATTTGGAACGTCCCTACAAATGGCATCCCCCTTTCTGAAGTGCCCCTGAACGGAGCAAAAAGGCAGTTTGAAATTTGCCAAAAGTCAGCACTGTACTATGGTAAGGTTCTTACACAAATGCCTGTTAAAAATTATGTTACCCAAAACCAATTATATCTCATGTTTGACCACTACAGAGATGTCAGAGCCAGTGGTAAATGTCAGAAGGACTAGGCAAACTTGAGGCTGCTATAAGTGGATAAATAAGCACTGAACACCTAGAGCTCTGAAATCAGCATATAAAATGTTCTTTATTTTCAATTTTCAAATATTTTCATCTTTATGAATAAACTGCAGATTAGTTTTAAACAACAAGATTCCCATCTGAAAAACTACATTTCATGTAGCCATTAGAGATCAGGAGCATGTTTCATTAAAAAAAATAAATAAATAAACCAGGTTTATCTCAGTTAGTCTGACTTATTGTCAATTGAATTTGTTCAAAATAAGTCAGATGAACTGAAATAAGCCTGGATTGGTAGTTAAACTTGTTTTATGAAACAGCCCCCACCTGATGAGGGAAGACTATCAATCTGTGTGTACCTGCAGGAGGGAAAGGAGGAGCTCCTAGGCCTTCAGGTTTTGGAGCTTTACATTGGTTACACTCCGTTCTCCAAGAGAAATTCTGATTTCCACACCCACTGTATTTGAGAAAAATGATAGGCAGAAACACAGATGTCAATACTGAGCAGGCCTCATACATCGAAAAATAGATCCATAATTAAGTTGATTGAAAACAGTTTGTTTCACTCACGGGTTGGGACATTCCCAGTCTCCAGCTCTCTTCTGCACATTGCCTCCTGGAGGTCCGTTCCAGCCCATTCCACCACGAGGGCCTCCACGAGGGGGGAAACCACCTCTGTCCCCTCCTCTTCCCATACCTGTTTGCATACAAGGCGGCACAGTTACAATACAGAAACACTCCACATGAGGGATTCCTACTAGCTTAAGGATTTATCCTACCTCCACGGTCCATCCCAGGGCCACCTCTCATCGGCATTCCACCTCTCATACCCCCCATCATGGGCTTCCGGCGAGCCATAGAGACCTTTAACTTCCGGCCCTGGAACTCTTTACCTGAGGTATGAGCAGCAGGTTAATGTTTGAGAACATGTTTAAAAGTGAAAAGATTAAGTGGAATGGGCAGAATAAAATGCCAAGCAGTTAACACAGAAACCAACCATCAAAGTATTCAACAGCAGCTTTGGCAAAGGCAGGTTCCTCATAGGACAGTGTGGCATCTCCCTTTGGTTTGCCAGAGTCTTTATCTGTGTAGATGTTTATGGCTGGTTGATTTAAACGGCGATTTATCTACGAGAAACAAAAATAGTCAAGATGGTTATGAAAAATGGAAACTGTCAAAACAGCTGAATTCTGATACAAGGCAGGTATTTTTATTCAGAATTAATCCAGTCATATGACTCCTCACCCGTATCGCTCCACAGTGTTTGAAGAAGTCTGCCATCTCTGGTAGATTGGCATTCTCAGTGAGGCCTGTGATGTAGATGGTGCTGTTCTCAGAGTCCTGCTCTCCTAGATGCCCTGGTGTTTGTGGGAGATCATCAAATTTAACACCTTTCATCCAAGATGTATTTGTAATACATAATTTAACTACACAGTTAACTACGGTTCAAAAATGTAATGTTAGTAAGATATTTTGAACAGAGTCTCTTATGCTAGTCAAGGATGCATAAAAAAAATTAAATAAAAATTGCTATTTGAAATTACAATTCAAAATACCAGTTTTCTATTCTAATAACTTTTAAACATAACTTGCGATGGTAACATCTAATTAACAATTACTACTACAGTATTCATTACACGATCCTTCAGAAATCATTTTAATATGCAGTGAACATTAAGAGATGGGGATCATTTACAGCACATACCCATTTCACGATCCATTCCACCCCTCATCCCTTCTGGGTTTCCACAGATCAAAGCAGAGAAAGACAAGAAACACTATTAGACAATGGCATAACATCTTAAAAAGCAAACCTGCCCATCCGCCAAGACAAAAAAAAAAAAAAAAACAACAACCTGTGAGCAGTATTAAAAACATTAAGATATGACCATTTTCATGATTACCCTTGACCACAATAGAGTCTCAGAGTGAAATGGGAAAAGATGCAGAATTTAAAAAAAAAAAAAATAAATAAAAAAAAGACGCTTCTGTCAAAGGACACGTCTCAACTTTTGAAGAAATCCAAATATAAACCATTAGGACACTCTTTTTTGGGTCAAAAATGTGGCACACCAAATGAAATCTCTTAAGGACACATAGGCGTGAAAGGCCTCTAAATTAACTCGAGTGGACTAGCCAATGGAATACGCTTTAGGAACTTACCACCAGGCTTATTGAAGCCCCCTCTGTCTCCAGCGCTGCTAAACATGAAGATATGAAGGCGATATTCCTTTTAGTCTCCAACCATAGGACTTGAGTAGGAAATGAACACAATATCTCCCTCTAACCTTGCAAATCCCCCATGTGATAAATGTACAGAGTATTTTAGTAACTAACTGGGCTGCTTCATGACTTCTATAACATGTTATATGGTACTTAACAGTGTGGTTGCACATAATGTAAAAAAAACATCCACATGGGACCAGAAATACATTTCCTTTTTGTGAACCTTTTTTTAAAATGGGATGAATTGCCAAGTTAGCTTGGTGCCTCGTGCTTTGGGCTGCAACCAGTATAAAATGAATGATGAGGCAAATTGTAAATACAACAATCCTGTTAGTCGGAAAAATCCCTTTAGCTATTTCAATCCAAAAAACAAAAACATCAGCATTGAACAAAAGTACACTCAAAAATATATAGTACAAATGAAAAATGTTTACAAAGAGTGATAAGTATATAAAAAGAAATCACATATGCTGGTAAAAATTTAGCCAAACATTAGGTAAATAAAAACAATCAAGAATTTCCCATGGTTCTTTGAGTTGTCGCCTTTGAAATGGAAAAAGGTACTTAAAGAATAAGTACTGCTGTTCTTACATCGATCTCTGACACCTGCAGCGTATAAATGTGACAAAGAATGTTAAAACAAGACCTTTGAAATGAGAAAACAGTTCACAAATGCAAAAATATTTAAGTACATGAAAAATTTAAATATCAGAAATGTTTAATAGCATGCTCACCGTCCCTTGAAACAAGCTTAGTTGGACCAGAAATAACTTGTTTTCCTTGTTTGTTTGGAGTCAGTTAATACTTAGTTTAACGGTTTAAAAAAAAAAAAAAAAAAAAAAAACACCCTACAGAGAAGTGTTTGAACAACTATGCATAAAAGAAATTTCGTACCTCTGGTTACAAATGGTTTTCACTGTATGCGTGCCCATTAAATATTCAGAAAATTTGTTCAAGGTTACTCCAACCATTCTATTTAAATGATCAATTTTTTTTCCCAACGATGAACCATCCCTTCCGCTAACATTCACCATTTTGACATCCGATTACGTTCTGCATACTTTCAAATTGACAAACCTCAACATTTAAAACCCAATAAATAAGAACACCCATCTGCTGCAATAAAATACAGTACAACTACTCATTTTTGCAAGACTTGATATATGTTTGCTAGTTTTTCCCCCATTCAAACGCAGCAGTACAGATCCTCATTCAGCTTTTGAAAAAACAGTGTTAACTTTGTAGGCAGCTTACTGCAACAAAAGAAATCTGTGTAAAAGACCTCAACACCCCCAAAAAAAACAAACAAAAAAACCCCCTCAAATCTTCGATACGCTGCCACACTTGACATAACCTTGAATAAAAGGCAAAGACCAGTAAGCTGGGAACTTTGTGAGAACAAAAATGAATTCCTCAGTCTTAGAATAAGCATTAAATGCCCCTCAAAATTGTAATCGTAGCAATAATGTTTGCAATATGTAAGACCATAACAAAACATCCCTGCACCAATACCTTTGCAGCATCATATAAACCTCTACAAATCAAATAATGGTTGGATTAGCTAAACAAGAAACTCCACTCTTCTTAGACACCTGTACATACAAACCCTCCATGTGGTGAGTGATTCCGCTCAGTGAAATGAGCGAGCGGGAGAGCAACGAACAGTTAGTTACGTTAAAGTCTGAACTTACCCCATGCCTCCACGGCCCATACCCCCACGCCCACGAGGACCTCCACGATCATAACCATCTCTGCCAGAATCTCCTGGGTATCCACCCCGCTGCTGTGATCCTGGGTAGCCTCCACTCACGCCACTCTGACTATAACTGCCTACAGGACAGATCACACACTAAGCATATGGCTATAACTTGATATGAACTGACTGAATTACAAAAAGACTGTAAAAAGCACACTTACTATAAGGGCTTTGCTGGTAATCATTTTGTGATGCACTCTGCTGGCCATACGGAGGTTGTCCATAAGAACTGTTGCCCTGAGGGGGGTAGGCAGCAGGTGGGCCTTGCTGGTGTTGCTGAGGTGGCTGTCCCTGCCCATAGCTGCTCTGCTGCTGTTGCCCATAGCCTGGCTGCTGAGCCTGGTACCCACCCTGAGGCTGAGAATAAGCTCCAGGCTGGGAATAGGCACCTTGGTTGTAGGCCGGCTGGCCACTTGCACTATAGCTGCAATACAAATAAATTATATCTTTTGAGAGAGGTGTCGAACTGAACATACTGTTTGAAAGGCCATTAATTTGAAAAACAGTTAAGATTTACATGATTTAAATAGATTGTCCTTTAAACTTTGTTCATGCAAAACTTCCCACAAAAGACATGCACAACTGTTTTCAACATTGATATTAAGAAATGTTACATTAGCAAAAACCGCCTCTTTGATCATACATATTCACTACAGAAAGAAGCAGGGGATTTGCATGGGCAATGTGCATTTCTAGCGGCATTCAGGCAGCAAGAAAGAAAGAACAGCATATGGATATACTGTAGGAGGTTCCATAACAGCATCCTGTTGATGTGATGCTCTAGGAGATGGTCCAGTTACCTCTGAGGAGCGGAGGCAGCAGGCTGCTGGCTATAGGCAGAATAAGCCGGCTGGGCGGAGTATCCGGGCTGGGAGCCATAGGAGGCCTGGGCGGCAGGGGCCGCAGTGGAGCTGGTGTAGCTGCTGGCCCCGTAACTCTGCGCAGGCTGGTTATAGGCTCCTGGCTGTGCGGTTCCATATGCAGCTGAGATAGAGAATGATTTAACATTAGTCATGAGAATCATGTTCTATGTGCCCCTTGAATAAACAGCATGACCAAGTGTACAAGAGAATTAAAATTGTGAAATGTAGAAAGCAGGAATTTCCAAGCCTAACAGCTAAAAGGCGTGGGAAGTACCAAAGTCACAAATGTTAACAAGTTTTAAATTTCAATGTTCTTACAGTGAATCTACAGTTTCTGATACTTTTAACCGTAATGCACTTTGCACCCCACCGAGCTTGGTCTCTGCATTACAAAAAAAATTTAAATCCACGCAACAGCCATCCATCAAATAATGTTCTTGAAGAAAAAAGCTCCATGTTTGTAAAAACCATCGAGGTATTAACCTCAAAACACTGCATCCAGCTAAAATACAGATCTCTAGTTATTATGCGACATGCTCTAATAATAAAAAAAATAAATAAAAAAAACCTCAATTCAAGTTTATTTGTAAAGCATTTTTCACGATACAAATCTTTGCAAACCAGCGAGAGAAATATTCACAGATGAAGCACCATTTACATGCAAAACTGTCCAAAATAGTTGTAAACAAATATTGTTGGTTTTTTTTATGCAAAAGGACAACAGGGGCTGGATTTTATTTTTTACAGAAGGACACATTATGGATTACTCATATTTTGGTCAGATAACGATGAATTTGTTTCTTATAAACATGCAGCTTTTCCCTTTACAAGACAGTGATGGATTGGGGTTAAATTAATTACTTGTGGATTGTTGTTTTACCAGCTGTTTGAATTCACATTCTGATGGCACCCATTCGCTGCAGAGGATTAATTGAGCAAGTCATGTAAAGTTGAATAAAAAAGTAATTTAAAATCTGTTCTACATCTTGGATGGCCTTAGGGTGAATAAACATTTTGGGTGAAAGACATTTCAAATCTGTGCAGTCAGGCTTCAGTTACTATGACTGGTGTAATAAGCTTTGCCTACAGACCTGGCGCTGCCGCTGCTGCAGTTGTTGCTGCTTGTCCGTATGAGGATCCATACTGCTGCTGTGCATACGCTCCAGCAGAGGGCGTTGCCTGACTGTAGGTGGACTCGGGTGCAGCAGCGGGTTGAGCATATGAGCCATAATCTTGCTGGGAATAACCCTGTTATAAAAGAAATTCTGCTGAATTACACACCACTGGATTCTCTTTTATACATAATTAAGATGCAACAACTAGGACTGCTCAATTCATAGTATGTCACATGACTGGCTTTAAGACCTGGAGGGCAAAACATCCATTGAACTGCAGAACAAGCCTGTCAATTTTCCAATCCACTAATATTTAGATTACCTCTTAATAGAATAAAACAAAGATGTGTGAACAAAATGCAAAGCACCCACTTGATTATTCATTTACAAAAAAACAGTAGAATATTTAAGAAAAAAAAAACCAAATGTATATGCTTTATTATGTGAAACTTTGCACAGTGTGCTTAAACTTAATCTGCTTCCCTGTACAAAGTATGCATCAATTAGTTGTATACTGATTTTTTAAAATACTAGTTTAATACTAGTAATGCAAACCTCAAAAACGCACAACAACAGGCAGTGTGGGAATTTGTGTTTGAGGAGTTTAGGCTTACCTGTGCAGTCTGTCCATAGCCCTGAGAAGGTGGGGTTGTGTACGAGCCATACCTGTGTAAAATGTGCAGGAGTTATGTTAATATATTTTTTTTTCAGATAATGAAAACTAAGCATTTGTAAAGGTATACAGCATGGTGATGGAGGTGGACTTACGACTGCTGTGCACCAGCCTGGTTGTAGCTGCTATAATCTACAGAGAAGTAAATTACAAAAGGTTAACATTCTTGCAAACACAGAGCTGCATATCAGGAAAATAAAGAGGAAAAACGACTGTAAGTCTAGCGTTTTACTATCGTCCAAAAACGATGGGAGAAACACGCACGACGAGCAATTGCCTCAACACAGACAATGAAGAACAGTCCCTGCTGAATTCCAGCTACCCAGTTGGAACTAAGCTTATATCAACAATACAGGCCTAGTTGTGTAAAGTACTAAAGCATTCACAAGAATAAGGGATCCCTGATATTGAACCACTAACGTTACACTTACATTTTAGGGAAGCGCGATAAATTTAATACGACGTTTGACTATTTTCCCCTTTTATAACATCAAAAACACACGTGCAAGAAACCAAATCTCAAGTGCAAGCTTATTTTACAACACTACTCAAAGCAAGAGTGCAATACCAACATAAAAACATTGTGCTCGTCGAGGTGGCTGCGCTCTTTATCCCGCTGTTTTCAAACCACGCCTGCTAACGTTAGCCACTGTTTACTCGCTGAAACAACAAGCGCTGGGTTTACGATCCATTTAACGTTAGGACTCATTTTAAAGAACAAAAAAATCGCATTACAGTACACTATTGTAAAGCTGTGTTGAATTTATGCTCTTAGTATACTCTAAATACAATTTTAAAACCGGTTGGGCTGAGCTAACGATACGTTAGCTTCAAACAACCACCTTGACCTAAAAACACAAACCTTAGGCCGCGTGCTCGAGGACTGTCGATTATACAAAAACTCCCAAATTTTTAACATTATTTAACATTTAACTCAACTATGACAGTTTATAGCATTCGCAAAGTACTAAAATACTAAGAATTAAACAACAATACCGAAAAAAATACTCACTCGAGACTGACGCCATCTTTCCGTTGGAGAACGTACGCGATGTGAACGACTGTGCATGCGCGACAAGTGCGCATGCGTGAAGTCAATGTGGAACGTACCAACACATCGAGTGTAGAGGGGGTGGGTGTAAATCTATGTTTATAATTATTAACGTGTTATTTGCCTGAGTATCTATACAGCTGAGTCTATCAATTACTAATATGTGCAAAACAGTTAGATATAGTTTAACAAATCCATAAATATGCGTATTAAAATTACATTTTACTAAATACATTCGGAGACTCCCCAATGCGCTTGCCCGTAAGAGGAAGTTACTCGCTGTCAAAATAAAAGGGTTTCCAAATGACTTTGGTTATTGGTGTAGCTTGGTCTTAGCTTAATTGTTTATTATTATTTAGTTATTAAAATAAATCGGATATTTGTGCACTTTGCAGTAAGTACTCTCATCGTTAGACGAAGTATCTGTTAAAACAGACCTCAATATGCCAGCGTCGTAAACTGGAATAAAGTGAAACTGGAAACATGAATACAAACATGATATCCCTGCCTGTCTAGATATATATTGTGATGATAGTAACTGACAAGTGATGCGTTTTTCATGTTACAATGCTTGATCATCTCTTTTCGGCATGGATGTGGTTTGGATCAAACCGTCCAGGTTATTGTAGTGGAACATTTTTAATACTCACATTAATTTTGTTCACTTGGCTCTGTGGTATTCACGCCAGTCTAAGTTTAGGACCAGGCGGGGATTTTCCTGGATTTTATGGTAAGCAGTGCACGAATGTACAGGACTATGATTCTAAACATTCAGTTCCTGATGTTCTTTGTTTATTGCAGATTTCATCTTCTATGCCTTCAGTAATGAGGAGTTGACTTCATTTCTCCACAACATCACTCTGCTGCTGTGGCTCGGGCCCTGTCAGGAGAGAAGATGGGGCACTGTTGTCTTCCTAGCCCTCTCCCTTATCTCCACTGTGCTCCTTCCTCCTATTTATGCCCTCTTTCTCTTTGTTACCGGGGATGAAGCCAGCAGAGTCTGTGGTTACTCAGCCACGCACCTTGCTTTGCTCACAGCTCAGTGTCGGCAGGTGAAGCAGAGGAGAGTCTTGCGCTTTGTTCCTGTCTGGTCCTTACCTTGGCTCCTCTTGATCCTCGACCTCTTCCTGCTTCCCAGTGCTCCTGGCCTGCTGCACTTCTATGCCATTTGCCTGGGACTCAACTGTATCCTTTCTCAACTTTGAAGAATGTTGATAACCAAACAGTTCTGGTTTATAGAGTTTTGCCACTGCTTTACACTGATATCCAGTTTGCTGTCTCTTTTTAAACTCTATATTAAAGTAATAATGCCCTTAATATATTATACAGACAATAATGAGTTTATTGAAATACTGGAGCAGATGGAGAAACTGGGTGCTTGTGCCTGCTTGCCAAAATGGGCTTACATCTCTGTTACCTCTCATTCACACCTGCCTGTTTACCACAACACCTCAATAAGGTTACTGTGAACTTTATGCTAATATATATATATTTTTTTAAACCACACCATGTAACTAGAATGAGCTTTATTATTGTTCTGTAATAGACCAGAGCCATCAGCCAGTAGATCGCAGTTGGAAGATCATTCGGCATGGCAGCATTCTGTGTCTGAGTGGCATCAGGAGCCTTTGATGAGAACCGATTCACAGCTGTTGGAGGAGGAGATGCTGAGAGCAGGGATACTAGCATCACTCCACGACGCACCCGACGGTGTTGCGGACAAAGTGGAAGTACCCAAATCCTCAGTGTCCTCTATTCGGTTAGTGCATACTATATATGAGTATTTCTTTAACAGTGACCTCTTGAATGCCGTGCATCTATCTGAACTCCTGCACTTTCAGGTTGCAACAGCTAGAGAAGATGGGCTTCCCCACAGAGAAAGCTGTTGTGGCTCTGGCAGCTACTGGGCAGCTGGACGGAGCTATCTCTCTGCTTATTGATGATCAGATTGGGGAGGAGGCTGTGGTCATCTCAAAAGGAAAGAAGTCATCATCTGCGTCATAGATCAGGGATACTGCTTCAAATTGAAGCTGTACT
This sequence comes from Enteromius mattozi, assembly GCA_032359235.1. Lineage (NCBI taxonomy): Eukaryota > Metazoa > Chordata > Actinopteri > Cypriniformes > Cyprinidae > Enteromius > Enteromius mattozi. Next base: position 4,217,353 of record JAUMHE010000048.1, read on the forward strand.
ATAGGATTGCCCTAGTATCATTCCATTACTTAAGCAATAGTTCAACAAAAAATGAAAATTTGCTGAAAATTCACTCACTCTCAAGAAGGATGAGTTTTTTTCTTCATTGGAGCAGATTTGGAGAAACTTTAAGTGTCTTTAATCTACTGTTTTCACTTGTAAATGCTGCCAGATCAGTGCATATTTCTCTCCCGATTCAGAAAAGACAACTTTGTCACTGGAAAAAGTAATAACTATGGATAGAGGATTTATTTGAAATGAAAAGGATGGATTTGCTTTTCGCTTCACAAGAGGTTAAATGGACTGGGGTCATATGGATTATTGTGATGTTTTGAACTCTTATTCTGACGGCACCCATTCAGTCCATTACTGAGCTAGTGACGTAATGCTAAATTTCTCCAAACCTGTTCCAAAGAAGAAATTCATCTATATATCAGATATCTTAAGGGTGAGTACACTTTAAGCTCATTTTTTAGTGAACTATTACTTTAAGCAAGGCATCGATCTTAATGGTGAACTGTTACTGTGTATTTACTACTTCATGACTGGTGGATGTGCTTCAAAAAATCCAGTGGATTATGGGTGGTGTGGAAAATTAATATATTTATATTATGGTGTTGGCAGCTTTTATGATGAAAGTTTAAAGAATGGAAAAACGCTCTGAACAGCAACCAAACTGTCCCAGTGGATGAGACATGGACGTTCCAAGAAACGTCTTCACGGACATGCTATCATTAAATCCACATTAGCAGATGTCAAGCCAGGAGAGTCATGTGCATATGTCAGTATTTCAGTCAAGATTTCTTGGCTACAGAATCTTCATTAAAATGAAAACATTCAGGTAGTATGAATATTGATAAAAACATGGTCTTAAAAATAGAAACACACAACAAAGTTTATTTTGTTTTAACACCAATTGGTAAGACTCTGCACACTGGCAAGACAATTCACACAAGAGGCAAGAAATGGAAAAATACAGGCAACGTTACATGAATTGGTATACAGAGTAGAGAAAACATCAATTGCTAATAGTCATCTATAAATAATTAATACAACAATATTTATATAGGAATACAAAGACATGGAAAGGTATTGAGGAAGGAAACCAGTCCTATGCATGTGCATGTAACTGTGATGGAAAGACATGCATGAAACACAAGAACAGAATTCAAGTTATGAGTAGTTTTCCTGCTTCCCCTTGTGCTCCAGTTGGATTTTGTGTGGTTTATGTTTCTCTCTCCTCTAGCTCACACAACTGCACATTTTGATTTTATTTATTTTAGTTACTTAATAATTGTTGTCATGAACTAGAGGAGAATCCAAAAATGTGTTTTCACTAATTCAAATTTAGTTACAGCTGTTTGAAAAAGGAGACGAAACCCAATCTCAGAACTGTCTATTAAAGTTTATACATGTTTATGTTCTTCAGTTGTCCTCTCTCTTTAAAAAAAACCCAAAAACAAAACAAGGTGATTCTCTATCTACATAGTGCATTTAATCCAAGGAACGGAATATGAAATCAGTTTTTATCATTGAGGAAAGTGTGGCGTTTGGCTGAACAGCAGAATTGTTATGTGCATTTTGTCATACAGTACATTTGCTGAAGTTATGATCTCCTGACAGCAGCTGGAAAGACTAATAATATTGTTTGATGCTCTCCTAAATAAAACGTTTTTCATCTCCATCACGTTTTGTACCCTTCTTTACCCGCGGTTTTGTTAAACAATTATACAAGCACCAATACTGTTTCTGTATATCATATTTTAAAACATGTTTCCATTTTCATGCGAATTTGGTTGTCATGAGAGTGACACAACATGATGGCAAACCACATAAATTTGCCAGAGGAGATGTGCTAGGAACCTGCGAGTGCCATTAGAGGTGGTTCATTTATACAGCACCATTTGGTCTTCCCTGAGGTGTCTCCTCCTTCTTGACTAACTGGAATATTCCAAAGCGGCTGGATCTGTAGGATGTGTGTGTGTGTGTATCTCAGGAGACTTGTGTAGTTGTTGCCAGTTCAGCTGATTTATTGATGATGAAATTGAGATGGAAACGATGGCTTTGCTCTTTGGAATATGCAGACTACTTCCCTCGAACCTTGGTCTCAGCAGTGATTAAAGGAGAATTGACTCGGAAAGATGACATTCTTGCCCTCTTAATCCGGTAGACATCTGGAGATGGTGTGCCAAAGAGGCCATCTCCTGACCCTAGATCTGGTTCTGTTGAAGGAAGAGAGAGTTAAGGCTGCTAAGTGCTAATCTGTTACTCTAAATACTTTGTAAGTGGCTAGTCCATTCATTAAAGAGACATGGCACATGGAGATATTATGGAGATCACGTCATATCATATTGAGATGGAAAAGGGTGGTAGAAGGACCCCAGACTGACTAAAATTGTTGCAGAAATAAATTTACACTATTAGTGATAGTCATGAAGAGATCTGCATGAAAAGTTGCATAAAGAGTTACACTGATGCGAGCATAGATGCCCAAAACATGAACAAATTATTCTTATGAATTGTTTTTTTCTAGGTTAAGTCTCAAAACAGAGTCTTGTTGTATAATTTAATAAAAATATTATTACTGAAAAAAATATTAGTTATACATTATTAAAAGTATTACTGATTATTGTTTAACAGTAAGGTCTATCTGTGAAGCTGAATCAATGACAAAGAAAACCTTTATGAAAACTAAATATGTATTGTTAATATAATTGTTGTTAATACAAATTATTATTAATATTAATAATATTAGGTATATTTAAAAGATTTAATCAACTGTATGGGAAACTTTACTTTGTAAAATAACAATATATCATTGGTTGTTATTCTTTATTACAGTACAGTCCCTTCATAAGGATAGATCAACTGTTAGGGAAACTTTGTATGGGACTGTAAGACAATCAACATAATATTAAATTTTTCTCAAAACAGGAATAAATATTCTTACAAAATGCATATATGGCACAAATAAAATATGGATCGCCAGAAAACCCTGGTTTGTACAACATCTGAGCAAGTGTCTTACGCAATTTCACAGTCTGGAGCCCTGTGGCATGGCTCTGTTGCTCTCAATCACAGGAAGAATTGGGTAAAATCTTTACTCGTAAATCAATGGATGTTAGTTCAGACTTCAGAAGGGGTGATTGATGAATTACTGGGGTGATTTACTGCGGTTCCCATCATCACACTGCATGCTTGAGAGAGGCACTGAAACCGGGTTGCTGCAGCAGCTTTATCTCCATAGTAAATGTAGCCTACTGTAAGTCACTATGGATGGGAAAGCATCTACTGAATACCTAGTAGTTGCATAGCAACTTTTTGAGATGTAGTAACTGGGAAACACTGCCGAGGTCTGGCCCTGGATGGAGTCTTTTTTTGAATTCATATAATCCTTCCTGTGTGCTGATCTTCTAACTGGCCAGGAGATGGCAGTAGAATGACTCGCTAGACGAGGGGAGGTGGGCATTACCTGGCCAGATGATCGCCTCCAGCAGCTGCACCCTGCGAGCCAGCAGCTCTAAGTCAGCCTGCAACTCTTGGAACTTCTTCAAATTAAAGTCCTATTAAAGATCAAGAGTTTTTGACAAGCATGGTGGGGGGGTTGGGCTTGTGGATGGCAGGTTGAGTACTTGGCCCCTGTCCTCCACCACACTTTGCTCTTCCCTGGCTTTCCAAAGATTTTGTGGGGTAAAAGATGCTTTGAAATCTCTGACCCCTGATCTTAAGTCCTTTAAAATGGACCTAAATCTACTTCTGGCCTCCTACTCACCATGGATACCGATCATAGTCTCGAGGATTAAAACCCTCTCGGCTAAGATCTTCAGGGCCTCGCGGATTTGGTGTATCCCATCCCCCTGTGGAGATAGATACAGCCGTCAAGGTGTTGGGCACAAGCCAAACAAAAGCGCTCGCCAAGATGCATAGTCATTCTGTTAATCAATTACATTAATCTCAAACCATTACCGTAGTTAGCAGGTTAAATTCTCAGCTCCATTCACTACAGAACTCCAGTTAACTACACATCAGATTTAGCTCTGCCTGTCTTTTCTCATTCTTCTCTTCTGTGGCCATGCTGTAAGTCTGGACTAAAGAGCATGCATTTTTTCTGAGGCCAGGCCAAAGGCTCCTTAGAGCAAATCAAGACCAAATGTTCAATCATTTTAGATTTAAACATGCATTTAACATTCCCAGTACACTCAAACTATGTTACTGAAAGACCAAGAGGTGAGCAGCTTCCTTCAAACTAAAGAGATGTTACGAGTCATCTGGGCAATACTTGTAACCACTTCTTTAGCCTTTAGTCTGCACATCTCAAGGTAAAAGATGCTCTTACACCAAAGCCACCATAATTAGCTCAAATCGAAGACATGTCTATCAAATACTGGTGTCCAATCAGAGCCAGTTAATCATTTCCATATGATATTAAATGCCTGATGAATTCTGACCATCCCTGTTGAAAAACTAACATATGCTGGTTAGTTATGTTTTGAAGCATGGCAGCTGATTTAAGCTGGTTATGTGCTGGTTCTAAGCAACTAGCTCCTTCTCAGGACCAGCTCATGACCAACTAACGACCAACTAAGAACCACCTTAAACCAGCTGCCATGCTTCAAAACATACCTAACCAGCATAAGCTGTTTTTTTTTCAACAGGGATTTTAGTTGGGTATCAGTAAAGATTTCCCGGTTTAGTTCAAATCTGAATCTCAAACTCTTTGTTTGATATTTCACTCAATCTGCATTCAAGAAATTCTCATGATTCAAACTAGCAACATGTCTTTTTGAACTATTTATTAAAAAAAACGGCTCATAGGAGTCATTTGTCTGTAAATCAGACAGCACTGAAAGAGTTTTATGTTTGTGATTTATTTAAAAAAAAAAACTCTTTTTTGAGATAATAAAAAACAAAACCTTGGTGCTCTTTTACAAAACAATCTGCTAAAATACTTGGTTATGTGGCTTTGGTAGGCATTTCTTGAACAGTGTAAAGAAACTGGTCACATAACATACATTCTACACAACAGTTCCAAGCTCAAGCACACGTTAGAAAAACGGCATTATTGATGAACTCAGGAAAGAGTTATGTATGTAAGGCTTATGTAAAAGTTAGTGCCTGTGAGAGCAGGAGGTAATTCATCTAGCCAAATAAAACAGCAAACAATATATAATATCATTTCTTCCAAAAAATACCATATTCATTAAGGAATGTAAGTATGGCTATGGTCCAGAATCTTTCTCCACGGTATTATATGAGCTCTTGGCCTCGCGCTGATAAATGTGAAGAGATTAATCTTCAAATAATTGTAAGGTCTTTAAACATGTTATATATACATCTCTAAGGAGTCTACATGCAGCAGACAAGCTACACCTATAGGATTTAATGAAATTATCTGTCTTATGATTAATAACACAAATCTTCTGGGTTCCGCAGGCCATGCGGAAAACCATACATCAATTCACTGTGAACTAAGAGGCTTTTCAAGCCTTTCACAATAGATAGAGTATGATACGTAATGCAATTAAACAGAACATACGTTTGAGTAGTAATCGCTCAGTGCTACGAAACTCAAAACTGAAAGGTTAGATGTAAGTTGAGGAGGCAAAAGGAAGATCACAAGCAGCACAATGAGATGGGATCATGCAGCAATGCACTGTAAGACACTGAGGGATAGCTGTATCCATCCACACGTCCATCCACACACCAAATCCCTGCAAATGCTAAAATGTAGCATATACACAACACACACCTCACAACGTCCGTTTGTTCTTATTTCTGCCCCATTGCGGTTTTGACCCAGAGTTTGGGTTGCTGGACAACCCAGATTAATCAATTTACAATGGTGTGCACACAAAGGTTATATCAATAGTACAATGTTTCTTCTTTGTCGTAACAGCATGACAAAGCAAAGATTTAACTTCCCTGTGTGTTGGGTATATGCCAGAGTTGGTAGCTAAGAGACTGGTGGCTGTGAAAGGCAGCCATGGAGACAGTAACGAAAAGGAATCAGCTTTAGAGGACAGGGGAAACACTCAGAGACAGCCCCAACCACCAACCAATCAAAATCAACAACATTAACAACATCACTGCACATTCTGAATAGATTATGCCCTTGTATGCTAACATGAGACTAGTTCAGAACCACCTTTAGACAGTGAGAAGCCAAAAACCAGTCTCAGATCAGCCGTAAAGGGCAACCTCTTGTTCAAAAACATATGGAAACAATACCAGTGCACACAAAATCAAGACATATAATGTGCTAACAGTGAGTACTGTAAGTAAGCAATGAACAGCGTTTGTGGAGCGAATCCTTTCAGTGGAGTTTACATTCGTTCTTTAATTTGGCTTGTATTTTACACTACTTGAAAATAAGAAAACAGTCTGCATCCATTTGTCGAGATGAAAACTCCACTGATGGATTTAACGTGGTTGTTGATGTTAAAACACAGATGGATGGCAGAATGAGCAATGAATAACTAAAACCAAGAACAACAAAAAGGTCATGGCAAATGTCAAAATCTCTTACGTTCAATTCGCTCTAGAACAACGATAAGCAGGTGTAAGGAAAAAGATTGTTGCTGCATTAAAATCAATGCATTTAAACAGTGAATGACATTTTCCCTGCACTCGTGCGCTCAGGGACTGATCATTTCTCTCCCACGCTCTCTACTGTAAAACTAACACGACTCCTGATGGGCTTGTCTTACCGGAAGACCTTTCTCCCCTGGCTCTCCTTTAGGTCCTGGCACTCCCTAGGAAGAAAAAGTGTTACTAATGATCGATTTCTTATATAAAGTTACTGTACGGCTTCAGGAGTCATATTGTCGAGAGCTCTCCTTATGCTTTTTTGGCTGATGTAGGAGGTGGGCATCTTACCGGCTCTCCTTTGAACCCTCTCTCTCCTGGATATCCAAGAGGTCCCTGTGGAGGTAAATTAAGGGTGAGAAATGCACAGTATGTTCAGGCAGTGTTGCACTCTGGGTAGGTTTATGCTTATGCACTCACTCTTTCGCCTCGGTCACCTTTTGGTCCCACGGGGCCTTGCAAACCAGGAGCTCCTGGCTTTCCCTGAACACAGGAGAAAAAAGATGATGTGATTAGTACACACATATTCACACGCTCACATAAGGAATAGCCTTTAACTTACAATTTGTCCCATAGGGCCTGGTGGTCCACTGGGTCCTATTGGTCCTTGAGGACCTGCAAAAGACACATCTGAATAAACCCTTCATGATCTGACATCATGGCATTGCGCTGACTGTTTCAAAATGCAGCTCGAAACGGCATATGGAAAACATTATGATGTCCAGCGTGATCCTCAAATGATAGAATAATGATTAAAACAGTCCATTCAGACCAAATCAAACTGTTTCAGGCTTACTTTCATTTGGTAACCTGCTTAAATTCTTGCAGTTCAAATATCACATTTGGGTTTAAATATGATGGATGCTGCTATGGGAAAACATGTTTTAACATAAAAGAGTTGCTAATTAAAATTAACTCAATAAAGAAGTTAATTTAAGATATTATGAATATACAATGGTCTGAAATGATATAGGAATGTCTAGGTGAAATGTATCACCAATTAACAATTAAAGGCTTTGTCTTTGAAATGTCTGATAAAATTGATAATTAATTCAGACAATACAAAAGCCTGACTTCAGAATGCAAAAGCTGACATACCAGAGAATGGCTCATTGCTTTAATACCTGCTGAGATGCTATACAAATAGTGTTATTCATGTTAAAGGTGGTCACCTGCGCTAAAGCTTTTAGATGCATTTCTGCTTTAAAGAAACAGCAGTTCTAAAGAAACAAATCACTTCAAAGAAGAAAAAGGAGACTGTGTTTGTGTCCAAAGACAGAGCTCAACATCAAAATTACATCACACACAAATTTTATTATTTAAAATCTAACTCAGAGTCAAATTTTATGTAGAGTAAAGTAATTTAAAACAGGCCACAAATAATGAAGCAACTTTGTTTTAAGTGGTATTTTTGTTGTTTGATGTTTTAATATCCCATTTGCAGTATAGCATATTTGGAATTTGCCAAAAACTGTTTCAACAAGTTAACGGGAAAAAAACTTCACAATGAAATGAAAGTTATGTACATACTATATTGATTTAATGTAAATTCAACTGAAGTTTTAGTAAATATTTTTTTATCAATAAATGTACCTAAATGTCTTAAATGTCTAAATTACCTTCATATAATCACATATAACATTCAGTGAGTACGTGGCTTGAATTCCTCCAATTTTTATTTATTGTTTTTAAATAAGGCTTTCAAAAGCTTAGTTTAAATGTAGTAATTAAACATGGTATAAATATCCAATGGTGAAAAAAACTGTAAAAAGCTAACAAACAAACAAACATAGACACAAACAAGAAGAAAATCATTTTGATTCACTCACCGGTGGGTCCAGGTGGACCTGGTGGTCCATGTGAAGGTGTCACTCGGAGGTCTGGGAAGCTGTTATGAAGCAGACTGTCTTTTTTCAGGCCTGTAACGAAAAATAAAAACTGATGTCCAGGACCTGAAGCAGAGTGTTATTATAACTACTTTCCTGTAGACGGCGCTGTTTAGACAAGTATAAACAGTGATGTCATTTGTAACAGGTTGTAAAATATTAGCGCATCATAAATTATAATAGTGGTTGTGGCATTTTGATGTGCTGGCTTTTTATTTTCTGTCACGAAAAGTGAATTAAATCACAAAAATTACAAGCCAGCGGTTTTCTTTTGCATCACTGCCTAATGGTTTTCTTTGTCCCTTCTCTTGTGTGGTCTGTAATTTTCTCCTTTGTTACCCCTCTGCCCGAAACCCTGAAAATCAAAGCATATCATTTATGCATTTATAAAATCAACCAACAAAAGCACATTATATAAACATGCTAAAATGCTTGTCTATGCTTTACTACTGAATTTCTATTTGTTTATATATATTTTTATTAATACATTTTCTCCTATTTTTTATCACTGCTTTTGTCATGTGCATTTGTGCTTTGGAAATACTGTATGTCCTGTATCACAATCATGCCAATAAATTAATGCTCGTTCTTTTCTGGTTTTGTAACTGCTGGCAATGTTCTCACAGAGGAAAGGCTAAGTACTGATTCAGCCTTTAAAATTACAATGGCAGGTTCCCATCTCTCTCTTGCTCTTTCTGTCTGTCTCCTCCCAGCAGGTAAGTATGCTGCTGTAGTCTCGGTGGCTGCAGGGCATCCCTGAGCTCAGACCCAGACAGGAAACTCCAATAAAGATAGTGTTTGTCTATAGAAGCCCCTTGCAGACCCTTTAATTGTCCTGATTACTTTGAAGGTAGAATCATGGGAATAACAGCTTTAACTGAGTTATAAAGTTCTAAGGCCCCTAAATGTAAAATTCTCAAACTTGAGGTCTGGCCTGTGTCCCCTTCAACAGAGAGCAGATATAAAACTGAGCTGAGGTGAAGAGAGTCAGTCCTCTGCACAGGCCAGTCCTCTCCGAGGGTGACGACACACACACACTAAAATATTATTGCTTCTATTCTAAAACAGTCCCTCGTGCTTATAGTTTAACTGAGTGTAAGTCTCAAGACAGCACACATACACACACTTCTCCTGCTCTACCCTGCTGTTTTGGCCGTGCACATCTGGAAGTGGTTGAGTGACATCAGCAGCAGACAGACAGGCCTGTTTCCCAGCATGTGACTATTGAGTCTAGCCTGCGTTACCTCCTGAAACCTGCCATTTTAATCAACGGCGGGAAAGGAAAAAAGGGGGAATGAGAGAAGAGATGCCCCTAAGTTAGACTAATTCCTTAATCCATTCCTCTTTTTCTATTCACATTCATTTGGGACTCATTTGAAGCTTCCCATTGCATCAGGAAGTATCAGTGTAAAACGTAGATGAATTTGAACTGACCGTCCCATGACTGGCTACTAATGAGGTTTAGACTTGCAGAACTGGCCTGCACTCACAGCTGAACCTGTTCCATATTGAAAGCAACAGACTCTAACGTGTGTGTGTGTATGTGTCCACATGCATCCATCTGGTTCTGCACTACAGCAATTTCCCTCACAACTCGATTCTAAAGGTGTGAAAAATCTGAAGAACCACATGGGAGAGTGCAGCATACATAGTTTCTGGAGCCAGACAGAAAGAGAGAGAGAGAGAGAGAAAGAGAGAGAGAGAGTGAGAACGGGGTCCAAAAACAGCAAAGCGGGCAAATGTAACAGCTCTCCAGGATACTTGATTCTGATTGGTTAACTGTGGCATTCTGTGGTCAAATATTGTTGTATAATGACCACAAAACTCTATAACTGACTGCCTTTGCAGGGAAATGATTTCCTATGTTTCTTCTATCAGATGCACCGTGGTCTGTTTCTTCTTACATAGCAAAATAAATTTGAAATGTCCATTCATTTTGTTATTTGATAAACAGTCATGAAAAAAGTACAGTTCAGTCATGAAACTCTAGATGGCACAGGCTGAAGGGTTGTTAACGTAACTGCTAATATTCAGAGGGTTAAATGATTTGGCAAGCTGATTGGTTCATGTTGCATATGCAGCCAATGAGTTCACAGCCTTGGATTTATATGG
>JAUMHE010000048.1:4228035-4277715 GCA_032359235.1 Enteromius mattozi
GGGTTAAATGATTTGGCAAGCTGATTGGTTCATGTTGCATATGCAGCCAATGAGTTCACAGCCTTGGATTTATATGGCTGGCTAGCATTCACCTTAGATTTTTGCAGCGCGCTTTTAGAGTTTCTCTAAAACCCCCCACCTTCATAGATCACTTGTATAGATCTGCTACGGGTTATTTTATATGCTATTTGTGCAGCAGTAGTATGTCTTGAATACTCACAGCTCCATATTTAACAAGTCTTATGCTCACCAAAGCTGCATTAAAGGAATACTTCACCCAAAAATGAAAATTCTGTCATCATTTACTTTCTGGTCACCAATGATAGTATTTTTTTTCCCTACTTTGACTTTCTTCAAAAATATCTTCCTTTGTGTTCGGCAGAACAAAGATATTCATTGGTTTGGAACTAATTGAGGGTGAGTAAATGATGACAGAATTGTAATTTTTGGGTAAACTATTCCTTTAATTTGGTCCAAAAAATCTATGTAGAAAACAGATGCTACATTTAACCACATTTTTTGTAATATTATGAATGCATTTATATTCACTTCTTACAATTTGATGCATTCTTGCTGCATAAATGTATTCTTTCTTTTTTTCTTTCTGGAGTCTTTCTGACTCCAACCTTTTGAACAATAGTGTAGTAAGTATAGAAAAGCACAATCAGTCAGGCAAAAATAAACCCCACAAGGCCGAATCTGGGTTCAGGTTTTGTTTTGTGATAATGACTGGATGATTGTACATTATAATTTAAGCCCCTTAAATGATTAGTAATCATACCATCTTGTTCAAGTACAGGGGCTGGTGGTCCGGGGGGCCCGGGTGGCCCAGGGAGGCCCCTCTCTCCTGGGAGGCCCGGTGGTCCCTGAGGACCTGAGGAGAAAGCAAAAAAAAAAAAAAAAGTATGAGAAAGCTCAACTTAAAAAAAAAAAACACAAAGTGCTACCTTTCAAACTATCTTTCCCCTGAGTAGTCAATTATAAGGCACTCTTGTCCTATTCAACAGAAAGCTAACAGGAAACAGGAGAACGTATAGAGTGTTTTTTTGCACACTATGAGCAGCTACAGTATATGAAAAAGGATTCCAAGGACGTTACGGGATTTTTAAGGTCCTAAATAGAAGGAGAGGAAGTAAAAGAGAGCGCAGATTGAGGTAAAATGAGGTGTTTGATTTCGATACATGGCTGTTCTAGGAAACAGGTTAATAAGAGGGGCAGGAGAGTGGTGTGTATTTGTGTGTTACTGTGTGTGTGGGCTGTAATTAACAGGAGGGGGTTCATAATGGCCATGTGCTGGGCTCTAACAGGGAGAGCTGGGAAAACTCAAACACTGCTAAATGCCGGAGCATATTAGCAACTCTGGTGTGTAATAAATTAAAAGCTGGCCAGTGACTGAGCTGATTCATACAGCTCTCTGTCTGTATGTGTGTGTGCGCATCTACATAAGATCCCTCCAGCTGGTTCCATGTTGCCTGTTAGTTTTGATTAAACGGGAAAAAATGAAGGAAAGAAAAGCTACGTCACGGCTGGTGTTGCGAGTGTGATTGCAAAACAAACAGAACAAGAGTCTCATCTGCCTGCCTTTGTTTTGTTTTTCTCTGTTCCTGTCCCTTCTTTTCTTTTCCTCTCTTCTGACATCCCTGGGTACTTATCACCCAATTTCTCAGCAGTCTCTCCTTTAGGTGTTTGACAAAATGTTTACGAAAGTTATTTGGAAAAGAGGTTAGATGAGAAGTAGGATAAAATTCCTTTAATATGAGCTACAAGTTTTCATTTTCCGAGAGCCATATTCACTAAACAATTGTGTCATTCTTGCAGTGTAAAAACCTGTTTCTTATTATTCACGAACCACCCACAATACAGCTTAAACAGGTGCTAAATGAACTGAAGTAGTGCTATTCCATGAGACAAACATACCTCCTTTCTATGTAAATTGGACTTATTATTATCTCTGATTTGCATAATACCTGCAGAGAATTGCCAGTGGACAAAATTCATTCTTAGAGAAGTGTCACAGCACAAGTTATGTGGAGTCTGTTGCTTTATGGAATGCTAATTGAGTAAACAACAGTTCATTGTGTGTCTGTAAGAGCATCATTGTAAAAAGGATGTCCTGTTTCCCTTTAACAGGAAGTGCGTGGACCAGTATTGTGCTGACTGAGACACATACGTATCTGATCACTGAATTTGCCCATACCATCCTTCACTTACAAATAAATACTATAGCACTGCCATGTTTATGCATTTAAACAAAAATCATTTATCATGATTAAAATGCATTTCGCTCTTTCATGTAAATACCATTGAATGAATGTCTATAAATATAATATTCAGTAATTATATTTCTCATACCAGCACTGTACCATTGTACCACCAATAATATTGTTCTTTTGGGATTGCTCCCATTTAATCAAAATTTTTGGTTAATTTAACTGAATGTAAATTTATGTCATTTATTTGATTTATATTATTTCATTTTTAAAAATCACTTTTTTTCTTAACTAGCTCATTTTAATAGTCCTTTGGTGTAAACATTTGTAAAGGGTACAAATAATTAAAAATACAAATGTCTATGTAATCCCCCAGTAAATATAAAGTCGTAAAACAGCACATAAGAGGAAATATCAAAATGCGTACAGATTGACATGTCAACTATCTCAAAGTGTGTCATGTCAGCTACCCATATACCATGACGTCGTTTTCCATTAAATTTACCTTTCTTTATGTAAACATATCTTGAGAGAATACAACAATCAGACACAGTTCATTGTGCATGACATGAAGGCGTAAAGAAAAAGGCAAATCCAAGAAAAACAATACAATGGCAAACATATGGAAGAAATAAGAAGCAAGTATTGTATACATATTTCATGTTCAATTTAGATTGGATTCATATGGCTGAGGAGCCTGGGTAAAGACCTAAGGTCATTTGAAGCCCCTCTCAGTCAGTCATGGCTCTGGTAAAAGACCCTTCATACCTGTGGCCATGTTTCAAATATTATAACTAAACTCTATACTATCTTTGAGCCTTGGGGTAAGTGATACATATGTTAGTCAACGTGTGTGTGTTTTAGGCAAACCCCAGCCCAGCAGTACATGCTGTGAACAAAAAAGGATTTTTCATAGTGTGGTCCAAGCACAAATATTTTGGCAAGAGGGTTCGGAGCCAATGCTGACTCAGCAATGTCTTTTTTTCATCAGGACTTTTCGTTAGGACTCTCATTCTGACAGCACCCATTCACTGCAGACGATGGAGGAGAGCAAGTGATGCATTGCTAAATTTCTCTAAACATGTTTTGATGAGTAAACACTCATCTACAGCTTACAGCTTGGGAGAGTGAATTTTCAGTAAATTCTCATTTTTGGGAGAATTATTCATTTTAAGTGCTCAGTATTTTAGACAGCAATATGAGATAGCTAGTTTGCCACAAATCTTAAGTGATTTAGACGCCAGAGTCTTCTCTACGTTGGGCTTGATTTGTTGAAAATACCTGGAGGACCAGCTGTTCCTTTAGACCCTGGAACCCCAGATGGACCTCTGCTGCCCGCATCCCCTTTAGGTCCTGGCAGACCTCGAGACCCTGGTTTACCTACAGAGACCAAAAACATAAATAACGTACAAATTAGTGCTCTTCTTTTCTCCCCTGTAAGAGTGAGAATGTAAATTTTGCCATGATTTATCAACCCTCATTTCATTTCAAACCATACTTCTGCGGAACACAAAATAAGATTTTGAAAATATTTGAACTGTTTAAAGAAATATTTGTCAGTATATATTTTGGCAGCAAATCTTGAAAGTCATTTAAGTTTTAAAATAAATTTAGAGTGATTAAATGGTGAATTTTCTTCTTTGGTCGTTTCTTGTTTTAATGCGTATCCTGGGAAATCTGCTGCTTTTAGAAAGGTTCTGGTCCTAACAAACTGTATGAATGAACATAGGCTGGGCACCAGATATCTAATGTGAGAGTGCAGAAGTATGTATTTGTGTATTTTAGAGACAAGAAACAAACTTACCGTCTATACCGGGTAAGCCATCCTGGCCTTTCTCGCCCTGTGGACCTGGAACGAGCACACACAAATTTACTGTTATACAGGAAGTATAAGGATTCTCCGGATCTTAAAGCGCTCTCTACTCTAGTCTGTAAAAACGTCAATCTTCCATAAAGTATCTTCCAGTCCTGCCATTGGAACCGTCCCACAGCCTGATAAAAATCAGTGGATCAGTCAAGTGCCTGTTGGCAGATACAATCTAAATAGCACTGCGCTCATCATGTGAGATCATCAACTGTGACATCACTTCAGAGACAGGATTCCCTGAAGGAATAATTTATGAACTGATACATCGATATATTTACACAGTCACTTGTGTTATTCTCCCCCTGAAAGACTTTATGATAAAATAAAATCTCCTCATGTTTCTCTCCCACAAAGCGTCTGGCCATAAACACATCCACAGAGTTTATGTTGCAGGAACACAGTGAATGAGTAACGCAAATTCAACAACACTGTTGTGTTACAAAAAACAGCCCCCTTTGAGGATTACCTGATGAGGGCCACAAAGACTTTGTAGCTTAGATCTATATCAGCAACCAGGCAAGGAGAAAAAAGGAAACTGTAATTTGAACAGTCTTGCCTTTTTCATTTGGGATATCCTATGATAGACAAACCTTACTCGACATGGAAAAAGTCCAACACAGATTAACATTCAGCTTCCCTGGACTCCTGACAGAGCAGCAGAAGAGTTTTTGGGGTACGGCTTCATGCTCAGCTAATGTCTTGATCAAACTAACGCCCTGCGCCAAGCATCCTGCTTGCCAATGTCTGCTCACTTGAAAACAAGCTGGACGAGCTGAGAGCCAGGAACAAATCAGTGGGAAACCAGACAGGGCCCTCTGTACCATCAATTTCAAAGAAAACTGGATGTCTAAAACACTGCTGAATCTATAGGGCCACTATAAAATAATTTCTTAAAAATATTTTTTAAGTTGTGAGCTTGCAGTGTAAATTAAATGTGATGAAATAAAACATCTAAAATAGTGCAAAGACCACACTTCTTACAGTTGTTTTTAATGCATATACAGGATAATATTGTATATTAAAGAAGTATTTGAAATACATTTATTTCATGCTAAGTATACTATATATATATAGTTATATATATATATATTTACATAATTTTGTACTTAATAAAAATACCCTGCAATTGTACTTTTGATATACTAAACTGGTATACTTAAAGTCTGCTAAACTGGAACAACTAATTTAATGCTTAATGCACTTTAATAGTATAGACGTTATGCCAACTAAAGATATATGAAGTGTATTGTGCTAAAGTGGAACTATTGCGAGTAAATTTCAGGTACACTTTAAATATCTTGCATTTAATTACATTTGATATTGAAAGTTCGAAGAGTTAACTTTCATTTCAATATTCCTGTTCTGCAGCGTACATGCAACCATTTACATGTTGATGAAAACAATAACTACTATACTGCATTACCGAATACCTGTATATGTCTAACTTGAAACCACTTTTTCTCTGAGTGAATCAGACTAAAACAACAATAATCGTCCATTACAGTGAGCCCTGCACAGCATCACACACAGTTAAAGAGCGCCACACAAACGCTCATTCCTGCCACTGGAAGCACCAGATTCCCTTTTACATTCTCCATCTGTGTAACCAGCGCATGGAAATAATCCCCTCAAGGGTAATTTGTGCCTCATCCTTCCACCACAATCCTCCATGGCCGTGGTATTTCGAATGGATAGAGGATTGACTTTGCGCTGAGGTGGAGAACCTCTGGGCAGCAGATCTGATTTGTCGAACAGTTCTGCCAAGTCAGCACAGGGAGGAGGGACACTGGATGAGTGTGAGGAGGGCGCTTTGGATTTTAAAGTCTGGCTAGTCATTTCTGAAATCTCTGGAACCGCCTTTTAATCTCTTCCACACTTCAAGTGATGATAGGATTGAGCATTGACAGCGAGGGATAGCCATGGAGTGGGTAAGAGGAATTAAGGACCCTTGCTGCATGAAGGATGCATAGTGCTGACACACACAAAATGATGATGAAAGATGATTCATCATTTTTACAAAGAATAATTTGATGCCTTCAGATGGAGAAATAACAGGCCTCAAATGGGAGAACTACACTTGGAATGATCCTAAAGAGAGATCCACCAATAAGAGAAGGGAAACTAGGAAAACAACAAAAGAGCACAGCACTCACTTCAATGTTATTTGTTTTCTATTCTAATAGTATTGAATTATAAGTCTTTCACTTCAGGTCTATTATACATCTACTATTACTCTTAGTGTGGGTAGAAAAAATACCAAGTCAACATTTTCCAGTGAATAGTTTTAATAATTTGCTTTGGCTTTGGTGCAATATCAACATAAAAGCAATTTTTTAATTTAGCATAATGTTACACTTTTTGACCTGGTAAATGAGTCTTTAAATACTATATATGTATACTGAAAATATATAAATATATAAAGAAGAGGAATTAATACTTTTAATCATCAATGTCACATTAAATTAATCAAAAGTTTCATTAAAAACTTTTATAAAAGATTTCTTGAGCACCAAATTGCCATATTAGACTGGTTTCTGAAGGAAAATTTCACTTTGAAGTACAGATGATTTATATTTTAGTAAGGAACTTATCCTATTTGGAAGTTCTTATCTTCAAATTTTTTAAACACTTGGAGAAACTGAACAGGGAAATATTTCCAGAACAAAGGCTGCTTGAAATCTCTGCGGTTCCAATTTGGCTGGTGGAAATGACATCTGTGACACAGTGTCAAGTGCAGTCCTACAGTTTTTACTATACAATTAGCCCCTTCAAATCCCCACAAGCCTCTTTAATGTCTCAGTTCTACATCTCTATGGCAACTGGCATTGAATTGGTGCAATTCAAAGCCACATGCACCATGGCAATCACCCAAAAAACACCCACAACCGTCAGTGCTCACATCGTCCAACATACACACTTAAATCTACTCTAATCTCTCCACAGTGAAATCCCCAACAACTGTAGTGGGAGATAAATGAAAATGTGGGTGGGTTCTGGGATTATCATTATTGTTATAGGGAATTGGATTATCTCCACATGCTTATTGGCTAATAAAGTTTTCTCTGTATGGATCCGGTGCTAAAGTGCCATTATGAATACACTACAAAATGATGTGATTTTAGCCAAGGCCTATTGCATGGCCTTGAACCACTGACTTTGGCAATGAAAAACAGGAACAGTGGCCTATTGTCCAATGAACATTAAGTCCATTTAAATCAATGGTACAGGACAAACAACACTACTAAAGCTGCTTTTTATTCTGTAACCTAAAGTGATAAACATACCTGCGGGACCCTGAGCCCCAGGAGAACCTTTGGCAGGTGGAGCCCCCATCAGCACGGAGGAGTCAGGTTCATTTTTTAACTGCGTCTGTCGATGAGAAGTGGAGGCAGGGGCGGTAAGAAGCTGAACCTGGGAGAAAGAGCAACAGGAAGGCAGAGAGACAGAGAAGGCTGATTGATTTAACTGTGTTAAATGGGGACTGTTTGAGTGATAAAGAGTACTGGAGTGATAAGAACAGATGATCATAAAACACTGAGGTACAGATAAACAAAGCTATCAATGGATGCAGTTCAAATTCCCCTGTGAAAGAGGCTCAAATCGAAAGATGTGACTTTACCTTGGCCTCCAGAGAGCTCACACGATCTGTGAGGGCAGTGACACGACTGCAATTCAGACAGTCTAAGAGAGAGAGAGAGAGAGAGAGAGAGAGAGTCATAATCAATTAGATCAATAACAGCTTTCACAGTGTTCTTTCCAAGGTGAGTTCTTTTTAAATATAGCGCTGTTGTTTATAAAGTTTTCTCTTAGCTCTGAGATGAGGACTAAATGAAATGTGCATGCTGAAAACTAATCAGGAATCAGTCTGAAAAGGTGCTGTTTAAAAGAACCAGGAAATGTGTATGCAAACTCAAAATGGCCAACACAAGTGGGCTGTTTACTGTTACAAGCCGGTTACATCATTAAGTCTTGCAACAAAGGGCCTTGGGTACAGTTTATAACAGTTCCAGATGGGCAAGTTCCTTCAACACTGTTTTATGGATGCTTTTGTCTTTATAGGGCTTTTTCATCGCTTAAGTGGAACCTATTTTGAGTTGATAATGAAGATTAGAGGTTTGGTTCTTACTTGAGATGTGTTCTCCTGTTTTAGAAGCAGGTTTCAGAAGTGTAGCTTGTTTTCTTACAGCCTCCTGAGCAACCAGGTTACTTGAAGATCCTGCAAACAGAGATTAATGCATGAATAGAAATATGTGAAATTTCACTTTTCACATTTTGGGGGTTAAATAGTAAACTAAATGCTGTTATTTGAACTTTTATTCAAGTAAATAAAAAATAAAATAAAAAAAAATAGTAATAAATGTTCAACTAAGAAATAAACTGCATTAAAAAAATGCAGCCTTGGTAAGCATATATGCCATTTTTAAGATGTGAAAAATTCTATACAACCCCTTAAAGTTTTGAAAAGTACTATAAAAACAATAAATACATTATTCAAGTAAAACATTTATACAACATTTTTTGGTTTCCAATTTTACAGCTGCTTAAAATTAAAACAAAAACATATTTGGACATGTTCTGGATAGCTTAACATCCACAGTTAATTTGATGAACTACATCTGTGGTTACTTTGCTAAGATCTTAGACTTACGGTTTCTTTTGAAAAGAGAACTTCCAGTTAACTTTCTTTTTTTTCAATGAAATTCAATGCAAATGTAAATAATGCACTTTTACACCACTTCAGGTGTGAAAATCATCATGAATAATCATGCAATATCCCAATATGCAACTGACCACCAACAAACTATGCGCACTTTGTTAGAAACCATTTTTCAGTATCTCTCAGTTCGGTTCGAATTTGAAGCCAAGCAGCAGTATATATTTAACTCCTGGCCTTTGCTCTGTATTGAGATAGTTACGCTCTGAAAAGCACTAATAATGCTGCTTCATATCTGCAGAGACAGGAAAGGCGCAGAGGGGCCTCCCTGACAGGTAAGCCCACAGAACCCTGGCACAAGGGGAAGGGTCCACAGGGGTGGGCTGAACAGGATACAAATGTGGAGGGAGAAACCTGGAATCGCTTTTCACAAAAGAAACCCACCTTTGGGTATTATATGTTTAATTTTAGCGTACTTTAAATCATTTTACGACATTTTTCCTTCTATCTACATAGTGATCTTGAGGAGGAAGAGGTTACTTTTGGCAGACAAGAGAAGATAGAGGCTCACATTTAAAAACAATGGTTTCCTTGTGCTGTTCAAATGGACCTCAATTCACTTTCCCCCAACTCCTCTCTCTCTCTTTCTCTTCTTCTATCTCTTTTTTCCAAGGTGGTGAGAAGTTTTAATACTCTCTGGACTGACCTGTTTCAGATTACTTCAGCAAGCGTCTCTTATATTAGGCAGTCTGTGGCTAGCTCAGGTGCTCCAGACATAAACAACTGACCCAGTTCAGAGCTTCATTACCGGCTAGGGACAGGAAGTCTGCTCAGCCGCTCTGACGTAGATAAACCACAGCGGTAACAGAACCAGAACTAGTGAAGTGGCATCTGCCTTGTTCTTAGACTTGGTAAAGGAATAATGGTCTCTGAGTCTTGTTTTGGATTGAAAATGTAATGGGATCATATGAATAAGTCAAGATGTAAGAAATATAACACAATAGAAAAAAGAAAAATTAGTGGGTGAATCAAAACAGAACTCGAAGAGAAAGACTAAATGTTTTGTGTTAAACAAACCTCACCAGCGGAGAAAAGGGAATGGTATTTTGCAGTTAAACCATGAAACCCGGGATAAATGTTCCCTTCAGGAACCTCTTTTGATTTACTTTGTGTGTGTGTGGAGGAGACAGAAAGGAAATTTCCCATAGTGCATTGCTCTTACCAATGGTTGTGTTGTTCCAAATATCCATGTGATTTTAAAATATAGACCTTTCCACCTCTATGAAGGCTTTTTCCAAAAGCAATTCAAAACCACACACAAATGTGAACAGCCTTCCATCAAAAAGCAGCAGTTTTGATTTACTGTATGGTGCTTTTTGCTAACACTTTTGTATAGGGACCAACTCTTTGCTTATTATCATTCCTAATATTTACATTTTGGCTGTATATTAGTACTTATATGTGACCCTGGATTACAAAACCAGTCTTAAGTTGCACAAGTATATTTGTAGCAATAGCCAAAATTGCATTGTATGGGTCAAAATTATACATTTTTCCTTAATGCGAGTTTTCAAAAATGATTAGGATACTAAGTAAAGATCATGTTAAATGAAAATATTTTGTAAATTTCCTACTGTAAATATATCAAACTTCATTTTTGGTTAGCAATATCTATTGCTAAGGACTTCATTTGGACAACTTTAAAGGTGATTATCTCAATATTTAGATTTTTTTGCACCTTCAGGTTGCAGATGTTTAAATAGTATTTTGGCCAAATACTGTCCTCTCCTAACAAACCATAAATCAATGGAAAGCTTTCAGATGATGTATAAATCTTACACTTATAACTGGTTTTGTGGTCTAAGGACACATATTTTTATTTATTCTAGTACTATTTAGTATTTATTCTACATTTTACATCACTAATGTTACCCAATAACTAAACTTCACAACTATTTTACTATACATTAATAAGCAGCAAATTAGGAGTTTACTGAGGCAAAGCTTGTAGATAATGGTTTGTTAATAGTGTGAAGTGTGACCATCATTTTTAGAACTTGCTGTTTATTTTTGTTCCACAATATATCTTCTTTTGTGCTTGGATCATAAAAGACACATGGATGGTCAGATGACGAGAGAATTTTCATTATTGTGTGAACTATCCCTTTAACACATTCCTAAACCTCTATTTAAATGGAAATATTTAAGCTGAATATATCACATTTACATTCATCATAAGAAGACCGGGCTGAGAGCTCAACCACCCCCAGATTAGTAATATCTCTTCTCGGACTATTAATATACTTCCCCTTACAAATGCCAAGTCACATCAACCTGCAAATGTATGTGAGATTGACCTCTCACCCCTGGGTGTGTGAGGATGTACGCTGGTGGGAGCAGCCGTCGATTTTATCAGCAGGTTTTTAATAACCAAGTTCCTTCTGAGTCTTTAAGGAGCAAAGCAGATGGTGATATCAGAGCATGTGATAAAATCTAACTCTCTCAGCTCTGAGGGGTCAGAATAGGCACATGTAAATGTGTGCGTGCCTCCAGAGCTCAAGGGTCAAATGCACCATTGCGAGGTCACTTCCTGTTGAGATGCTTGGGAAAAAGCTGGACAGGGTTATCTGCAAGTTCATTTGACTAAAATATCGCATAGGGGAAAGCACTGAAAAAGGACAGTGGAGTCTTTTTGCTTTCAGGAACAGCATGAAGTGTGGGAGTATTTATCCTGAGAAGCTTTCCTGTTTATCAGCTTATATACAATTAAAGAAGTTTGTGGAAGGAAGCGCAGGGAGTTTGTGTGTGTTTCTGAGGCCTGTGTGTGTGACTACAGATGTGTTTAGTTAAATGTGGGTGCACTTATTTTGACCAACCGTCCATTGCTCATTAAACGAAATGGTATTACTGTTGCACTGATCTTGTACATTTTTCCTCTTTGTAAACAATGGACAGAAAGAAATGTCATACAGAAATCAATCTCTTCAGGTTAAGGGCATTAGGACGATGTCATTACTGATCTTTTATACAAGCAGCTGAGGAAATACAGGAGTGTGCCTGGAGAATAATGGGTATGCAGTGGGCCACTATAACTCACAGGAATATTGTTCCTCGCTTAGCCCTGAAATTATTAATGGCCCAAGGTCAGCCCTTAACTCTCCTCTCAAAATAAAAATAAACCCAGGCACACGGTCACAGGACGGCACGGAAAGTTCATCCTCTAGAGCAGTGATTTATTAAGGACTAAAATAACAGGAAAATTATAGGTCGATAAGAATGGGGGGAAAAATCTGTCCTAAAATGTGCTCAAAAATATTATATAATACACAAAAAAACATTATTTAAATTATATATTTACACTTTATAAACAAGAATTTTTACATTTCCCTCTGGGTGGTTGCAGTCTCATATTTAAAGTTTCAAGTGCCACAGTCTGCACTGCAAGGTACATTCAGTAAAAAACAGATGACTATGTCAAGTGATGATTGTTCTTCCTCTTCACTAGTACCCCTAATACTGAACTACAATCAGTTTTGAGAGTCTAGATCCATTAGGTGATCTAAAAAAGACCACATCCAAATCGAAAATGTTTTTGGAAATGTTTAGAGAGACATCACTTTCCTGTGTTGATTAAACATCTGAAGGTTTTAGAGCACTATTATGGGTTTAGAATCCAAACTAAACAGAGGCTTTAATTAACCTGATTAAAAACTGAGGATAGTAGAGAAGGAGAAAAGAACACACATCTGTAGACGAACAGGACGAAAAATGAAAAAATAAGTCTCCATCCATCTCTGTCAGCGGAGACTGCTGCCCTCAGCACCACAAGCTCATTAGAGACCAGGTGGTAGTGATGAAAGCAGGTGAGGTGGGTGTGTATGTCTGTGTGAGGGGGTGTGTGTGGGACGGAGAATTTTAAGTCATGCTTGCTCTCTTTTCATAAGATCCGCCCTATAGAATGCCGAGTCTACAGGGAGTCACTTGTGCTGAGAAAGCAGTCTCTGTGTTTTAAGACAGAGTGGGGTAAGCACCTAATGTCTCTCTCTTTCTCCTCCACACAGACAACATTGTTTCTGAGCTATTCAAATTAAGGTCCACAGCTCAAGGTCGAAAATGGCCGCTGATATTCATATTCAACCTTGAGCAGTATGAACATTAACCCACATCTTTATGAGGGTCCAACACAATAATAGACCTCATAGACTCTATTCACTGTATAGACAAAAAATAGTTTTGTGTTCCACAGACATGAGGTGAGTAAATAATGACAGAATTTAAATTTTTTGGTGATTTCTTTCTTTAAGACAGACATAGAGAAAGAGCAGCACACATCTGACCCAAAAACATACGATGACAACTTTGGTGCAGCCTTGGAACAGACCAGAGCCAAGCTACAACAGACGGAGAGAGGGAGTGACGGAGGGAAATGATGGAGAGGGGGGCGAACTCACCTCCTACATTCATACATACATCTCACCTCATCAGTCAACATCACACAAACACACACTTTAGTCTGGCTTCACACACACCCACACACTTCATACCGAATCGCACTTAACACATAAGTCTGACTACACCTAATGCCATTGCTGCAAGACGAAACTATAGAAAGACAGCAAGCAATAACGTTTATTGTTTATATGTACAATGGAATTCAAAAATCTAAAAAGCATTAGTGAAAATACTTAAATTTAGCGTTTCTTTTAAATACCAGCATAACAATTTGAATTGAAAATGTAATATAGAACCACAATGAATTTCACAAGAGTTGTATTGAAATAGTGGATTATTATTAAATATTTAATTTTTATGTCATAGCATTTCTTTTTTAATAATAAAAACTATCAATCAACCAATAAATAAACCTGTTCAGGTATAAAAACACCCAGATTTTGACTCTTTTTGGACCCTAATAAGCCACCACAAGCAGCAGACTGGCTGCACAGATTACTCATAATGCAATGAGACCTGAAGATTACAGGTCATTAACAATCAAGTACTACAAAGCTTGCAGACACAAATGTTTCACAGTCTTCTGTGTGACGACCATTACTCATCCTGCATCAGTTAATCCCCCTTCCTCTAAATGTGTGCCTGTCATAAGCATCCAGATGTGCACTTAATCTTTTACAGGAAAGTTACTCTAATATCTCTCTTTCTCACTGTAGTCCACCCTAGATGCAGTAGTAGGTTTATACACTAAAGGTAAATAAGAGTGTGTGTGAATGGTTTTGTTTTAGCAATTGCATTTCATTCCTGCTGTGTTGCTGGGACTGTGTGGAAATGTAAACCTTAAAATAGTTTTACACTAATCCTGTAGCAACCGCAAATCTCTCCGGCACCCATTTTAAACAAAGTGGACTTCATTTAAAATTAACTAACAACTGTGACTCGATGACGCAATGAAGACTGTAAACTTAGAAAACAAAAGGCTTTGTTTTCTTCTGAGTGCATGACGCTGTTACTCTGATTTTGTTTCTCTTACTTTTCCATACTAAAAATAATGTGCTCTACTGCAGTATCTCCAATGAAAACTACAGTAAGAATTGCAATAAAAACTAAATTTTATGTTTTAATTATTTTCTATAATTAGAAAAAGTGGCTTGCACTCGAATTGTGGCAGCAAACAGTATCCAGAAATACAAATTCAAACAATTAGAATCCATTGAAATTCTAATTAATTTGTATCTGGGTGTTTTCTAGACGGTTGCTAAAGTACTCTGGGATGTTGCAATGATTCAAAAAAACCCTTGTCTGCTTGTCTTAGTAAACACCACTAATAAATGGTGTCTAAAAAGCGGTTTCCTCAGTAAGTGTCAGGTTTTGAAACCACTTAAGCCTCTTCTCTCAAAAAGGATTCTAAAAGAGGAGGGTGCCCTCCATCTGCTTCGACATCCTCTGGCCTCTGTGTGGAAACACATTTTAAAGGGTACAAGATGGAAACACTTTTCTTCAGGAGACAAACAGGCATGTGGTGTCTGTGGAAGTTCTAAAATAAGCCCAGGGAGCATGTGTAACCATGTAGGCCACAGAACAGGCGTACCGTAAGCTCCTGAGATCCATACCGCAGAACAGCCTCTTGGTTCTCTGACACTTCCTCCCACATTAAGAAAACAGATGTTCAACAGAAAGAAGACAGGCCCACTTGTCTTTCTTTATTAGGCTGAAACACAAAACATATAGATCTTCCTCCCATCATAAAACACAATCCGCTTTCATGTCTTTGTCTCGTGACCTCGGCTGACCTCATGCCAGACGTGTGCCCATGTTATCTCACGAGTGCCCTCTATGACTCACACAGCTTCCTTAAACTCCTTCACTTCCGTAATTCAGTAGCCGACAGCCCCTCTCTGTCCAATTGTCTCCTAAAAAAAACAACCATGGGTGCTACTGAAAAAAATGGTCTGTCTGAACCACAGAATGTTGTTTGCAAGGGAGACAGGCAGGGAGGGGATCATCTCGGCTACCCACACCAACCACTCCAAACACTCTGCAGTCATTAAAAACCTCTCAGCTCAGCGGACACGCCACCGCTAGAGATTCACAAAACAAGCACAGGAAAACAACGCCTGCCACATACTGGACCTCACAAAATCAGCTCCTCGGCGTGCAAGAAACTAACACAGACATCAAGGAGAGAGCCTTAAAAAAAGTAAATGAGGGCCTAAAAGTAGCATGTACCAGACATTAAATCAGAAAAAAAGCTGTATTTGTCCAGAAATAGTAATCTAATTTAAGTTGCTTTGTTGCTTGACAACCAAAAACAGCCTACAGTTTTACGGACTTAAGAACAGTTTTATGAACAGGCTTATGAACTATTACTTGGCAGAATAATTGTTTATTCTAGGGCTAAACTGAAATTAAAATTTGGACTGATACTTTTTTCCCTTCATTTCATGACATAAACAGGTAATAAAAGTAACAACTACAAAATATCACAACATTATAATGTACAGTTCATTTTAAGACTTCTAAAGATTACTTTTAATAATGTTACTCAATTACTCATGCTTTAACTTTAGCTTTGACTGCATCCAATACATCCATACATCCAATTTAAATAAAAATGCAGCAAGGACAATACAATGCACCAACAGTGACATGTATTACTAATATCTGGAATATCCTAGGAATTCACAATATATTGATGCCATGTCAGTTATATAAAAAGCAATAAGCCATGCAAGGTTGTGTGTAATAGTGATTTAACCACAGCTAAGGGAGTCAAAAACACCCACGTGGTAAAATCACTGTGACACATAACTTCAAGTGGATTATTGTTATAACTGAAGAAGAGAAAAGAAAGAGATTTTGTGGTTTGTGTGAAGATCAAGGTCAGAAGTACTACTCCAAGTGTCAAAACAGATCTTCTGAGGAACCTGTTTGTTCCACAAGAAAAAAAAGAATATCTTTTACTAAATCTAGTGCCTGTGTTGTTAAATTCTGTAGAGGTTTTATTGAGTTCGCTCACGGTGAGTTCAGACCAAATTCACACAATATTTTTGGCCACCAAGTACAGCATGATTTTTAACAAGACCTGCAGGCTGTATGAGTGCAGCACAGATGGCCAAATCTCATCCTACCTTTAACCCCCCAAAAATAACAAAAACATTTTAAGGTCCACTACAAAAAACAAGTGTTACCATGGCAACACCATAACTATTGTGTCAACTCCAGGAACTATTTTATTATAACATTACAGTTCTCCTGGCTAGCACTAAACACACGTTCCAATATTCCTTGCAGCATCTCCTGCCTTAATCGCAGATCATAAACCTGCATTAATGTGCTTATGAGCGCACTCTCACTCATCAAACTGTGTGGAAAGAGCCTTACTCTGCCTCATTTCTCTCTTCGAAAGAATATCTTCGCTTTAGGCCATGTAGCTGCATATGATCCAATTTTTGGCACCTACCTCTACGAAACCTGTCTCACAATTTCAGATCGTTTCCTTCACAAAAAAAGTTGGATGCACATGATGGAATTTCGACAATCTGCTTTGGAAGTGTTCGGAAAATCTGACTTTTACTTTTTGTAACATAGGTTTATGCTACGAAAGGCCTAAACTGGAGACAGAGGAGATTTTTTGGTTCGTCTCCCAGAGGTCAAAAGGGATTTTAAAGCAAAGATAAAATAGCTAACCTTGAAGGTAAAAACACTCTAAAAACACAATCCCAGTAGAAATGTACAATTCCGCAATCATTCGAAATGAGATGAGAAAACTGTCAGGAAGGTTTGGAAAGACTTCTGTTATTAGTCCCTTTGGATAATGATGGTGTGCAGACATGCTAAACACCACATTCTTTCATATATATAAAAAGCATATGCAACTTAAAAGCATAAGTAATACAAAGAGCTTTGAAACTGAACAGATATATACGTTGAGTGTAGCCCCAAAACTGATACTGCCCAGACAACATGCCAGCCGTCTTGCAAACAGAAGATGCTCTTTGTTGTAGTGGCAGCTGAGACTAAAAAGGGGCTTATACAATCTAATAACATAAAAGTTCTGTAAACGCTTTAGAACACATTTAACTCATTTTCTGTGATGTTGTTTATTGCGAAGTTGTCTTTCTGCAAACGCCAGCTTAGCATTTCACTCAAGATGAGGTTAAGATCAGTATCACTGTACAAATGTGATAGTTTGAAATCACTGCCCTAGTGAAAAATAAATATACTAAAATGTATTTGAAACACATTTATTTCTTGCTAAGTGTACTACGAATACATTTACATATTTATGTACTTCATAAAATATACTTAAAGTCTGCTAAATTTTGTTAAAGGGTTAGTTCACCCAAAAATCTAAATTCTGTCATTAATTACTCACCCTCATTTTGTTCCAAACCCATAAGACCTCCGTTCATCTTCGAAACACAAATTAAGATATTTTTGATGATATCAGAGAGCTATGTGACCCTCCATAGAAAGCAATACAACTGAAATGATCCCAGGTCCAGAAACGTGGTAAAAACAATGGTAAAAAAAGTCCATGTGACATCAGTGGATCAACTTAAGTTTTGCGACAATACGAGAATACTTTTTTTTCCGCAAAGAAAACAAACCTTTCTTCTCCTATGACTAACATCTTCAGCCATTTTAGAGAACATTACTGCGTAAGCATACGCTTTCTTTTAGGTGCAAACAGCCGCAGATTATGCACATGCGCGTGCTTTCATCTGGATGTAAACAAGGCTGATTACGTCAAATACGTTAAAGCTTGCGTATGCGGTGCATTGAGATACTCTCTAAAATGGTGGAAGACGTAAGTCATGGGGAGAAGAGTATATTATTAAATTATTTTATTTGCACACAAAAGTATTCTCGTAGCATCGCAAATGTGAGGTTGATCCACTGATGTCACATGGACTTTTTTACCAATGTTTTTATTACATTTCTGGATGTGGGATCACTTCAGTTGTATTGCTGTCTATGGAGGGACAGATGGCTCTCTGATGTCATAAAAAATATCTTAATTTGTGTTCCGAAGACGAACAAAGGTCTTACAGGTTTAAAACGATTTGAGAGTGATTAATAATGACAGAATTTTCATTATTGGGTGAACTAACCATTTAATAGATTTGAACCTTTTAACTTGGAAGGAGAAACAATAACTTACAAATCATTCTCACTTTGCCCCTTTCCTTAGACACCCACAAACCTCTCTTATTCATAATTTTTATAAAACAAAAACATACTCAGTCAAGAATCACTATCACGCCATTTAAAATAACTTCTTAAAAAAAACAAAATTCACTACGTAATGCTTTAAATGCCAAAGCTAACTTCAAATATGGGCACGAGAAGAATTGTTCCCCACTCCCCCAGTCAGCCAAAGGCATTTAGTGTGTCTGTGCATGTGTGCGTGCCGGTGTGTATATAATTAGTTTCAAAGTCAGAGTTAAAGAGAGTGTAAGTGGTCGGTGAACTTCAGGGTGGCCATAGACCATTACAGGAGCACTTGCAGTATTTTTTGTGGTTGCGGCTGGCCATAGTAACTCACATGAGCAATCGTACCTCACTGTTTCCTTGTGTTTAACTCAGTAAAAACCCAATTAAAACACTTACACACAAACTCAAGACATTACAGGGCTTAAAAGAAAGCTGCAGCAGCCTTTTTAATCATGTCCTGAATGGATTTCTGTAGGCTGTGCATTCTGTGCATTTTTCTGGATTAGAAATGTCTTATTTCTTTAGATCAAAGGTCACAGTGAAAGCCTGTCTGAATTCGGTCTTTACACAATGAAAATAATTTGCCGAGTTCCAAGTCTTAAGTCATTTTATAATTATGTTTAATGTGTTTTGACAGAAAATGTATTAATCATGACATTAAATTGTGAGAAATTAGCAACTACAGATACTTTCATTTAGTAAGATAATTCAGATGGTTTTCAAGTGACTAAATGTACCATAACCCTGATGATTAGTTTGGATCTTATCCTGTCATCTTATTTGAAAGCAATCCTGAGATCTTTGTGTTTTCAGCACAGAATCTTAACCATCCAGCAACAATCATCCAGCTTGAACTGTTCAATATTTTTTTAACATCCCTAATGGCTAGTTAATGTGAAATGTCAAAACAAAGACTCTCCGATTCACATCCCGTGAAATGGCATACACATATGCACACACTCACACACAAGCATTCTTACAGAGCTTGATCTTTGCGCACAGGAATTCTGACACCTCATTTGAACCGTGTGCTTGAGCTTAGAGCTTCGAGCCTAACACTAAAATAACACCTGGCAGGAGCTTGATGAGCATAGACACCTGTATGGAAAAAGTATAGAAGCATACAAAACACAAACTACAGAATGCAACATTCCAGAAAAGCCTACTTTCAGAATGAAATCTATACTTTGTGAAATAATATGCAGCATTAGCAATGCTGTTACATGGCTTCAATATGTTTTGTCTAGTTACTGTTACCAATAATCATCTCAGAAATAAAACCTATATTTTGCATTTTATTTTCAATTGCATAATTGAGTCTTGAGATTATTGCAGTCCTGTCAAAAAATGAATAAAGAAAGAAGAAATGTTTTTCATTCTAGTTCCTGTAGAGGAGCTATGCCACTAGCAGCACTCCAATGGGACATGCTAAAACATGAAATGTATAACTAAAATTAAATGCAAGATGCCTTAGAGATGCTTTTTTAAAAGTATCTGCCAAAATGCATTGAATATAAATTTGTCATGCAACGCATTGACAGTAAAACATGTTGCGCTGCAGGATGTAGCATTTCACATGGAGTGCCCTAATTTCTTTACTGCACTATTTGGCAAATATAGCAGTCATCTGGGTATTCTATGCATATAGAAAATATGCACAGTTCAAACACTACATACTGCAGAGTAAGACAATAAACCATAAATCATATTTGGGGACCTTTCTTAGTACTTTCAACAAGTTAACATGAAAAACATATGTAAATACCATGACTTCACATCTTAAAGTAGCCAAAAAAAATTATAGTTGTAATAATAAACTTTGCTATGAAAATAGAAACATTAAAAAGCCTTTGGAAACAAAAAAGCCTTTGGAATCTTTTAATCTAATATCAACCCTCATAAAAATGATAAACTAACACAGAACTGTCATTTTACATACAAAAAACAATAGAATTACCAGTGCAGTGCTTAGCTATTTGTGTCGAATGAATAAACATGATTAGATTATAATTAGGACTAAAAATTGCCGGAAAAAAATATAGTCCACTTCTTGCTGATGTTTTGCTAAAACAGACGTGTATACAGTGAGGGTTTGTATTTGGCTCATGGACCGCCAGCTGAACAGTAGTAGTGCATATCACAATGCTTAAGACTCATTATGCAAGAGAAGTGATGTCCATCTGACCTAGCAGTATCCAGCTGTTTCTCTTCATATTAGTTTAACAGGAATCGAAACATAAGATGATCCCTGAGGTCATATGGCTTCATATTTCTCCAGGCTACTGGCATGACTGACAGACACTCAGGGATGAGTGGGAACAAGACAGT
The DNA here is from genome assembly GCA_032359235.1 of Enteromius mattozi. Taxonomy (NCBI): domain Eukaryota; kingdom Metazoa; phylum Chordata; class Actinopteri; order Cypriniformes; family Cyprinidae; genus Enteromius; species Enteromius mattozi. The sequence continues at coordinate 4,248,767 of JAUMHE010000048.1, forward strand.
ACTGAGGTTGTAAGCTCTGGGAGATGAATGAACTGCTGTGTGCCAAATACTCCGTATGTGTGTGAGAGCAGCTCTTGTTATCACTGGGACAGGTTTCTTATCTCTCCCCCCTCTTTCTGCCATCAGGACACACGCATGCAGCCTCTTGTTCTCAGTGTTATCTAGACAGGTGTAATTATCTCTTATCTGACCTCATGTAACCTTCTTCCCCTTATCTTTGTCTTTCTCTCCTTTTACTCCACGCTTGCATCTGGTCTGCATCTCAGGTGGACAGACACAGACAGTGTCAGTTCTTCAGGAAAAATGAACACTCCTGCAGTGTCAACTTTTGAATCTGTTTACACCTGGTATAGACCTGATGGGATTAGTGGTCACGAGTAGTCAGAATAGAGCACATATAACTGTGCACATATAACTGATTCAACGAAACCCTCGTAGTGTGAACTAGCTCACATTAGTTACATTTATTTATTTAGAAGACACTTTTATCCATGTGCCGACATAATTCTTTGTCAATGCACATAGCATGCTGAATATGTTCTGCAACCTTGTTGATATAATTTCCTGATTTGGTCCCCCCACCTTTACTGCCAATCTCTTAACATTTCCAATTAAATGTGACATACAAAGCCAAAACTACAAAACTAATAACACTTATAAATTTCAACATCGCTAGTTAAGGAGGTAGTTTGTCTTTAAGTAAAAAGTTTTGTCATTTACTCACTCTCATGCCATTCCAAACAGAGGGAAAAATAAATAAGTATATTACAAATAAGTATATTACATTTACAAATATATGTGTTTAATGGGCATAAATCACTTACCCCCATGTCATTACAAACCCATAAAAGCTTGTCTTTGGAGCACAATTAAAGATATTTTGGATGAAAACCGGTAGGCTTTTGACTGTCTCATTGACTCATTGAAATTACACTGTCAAGGCCCAGAAAAGTTTGAAAGATATCATCAAAATAGTCTGCCATCAGTGGTTCAATCTGTTTTTTATGAAGTGACAAGAATACTTTTTGAACACAAAGAAAATATAAAAAACTTTATTCAACAATTCGACAGTTTGTAGAGTATCAGCTGGATGCAAACTGCGTACGCTCTTCTGTGTCAGCTGCAACACAAGGATATGTTTTCTATGTGTATGCTTTGATTGGAACAAATACAGCACATCCGTGTGGTGTACACTGACAAAGAAGAGTGTACGCAGTTTGTGTTCAGCAAAACTTCAAAAGAACAACTTCAAAAGAACCACCCTATTTTGTAACTTTATATTATAAACCATTTCTTTCAACAAAAAAAAAATTCTAATCCCTAAATTTTTAAATATACAAAAACAGAAACATTCTTTAATGTTTCATCATTTTCATCATCAAAGAAAGTCAAATATCTACATACACACACACACACTCCCTCACTTCAAGGCACTTTTTCTCTTTCTCTGAAGTTCAAGAGTCACTCACAAAGGCTGTTTATGAAGCGTGTGATAGCGCTACTGCAACAGAGAGTTCAGTTTCAGCCAGAAGAACTAAATCTTTCTGGCCTTCAGACCTTTAACATTCCTGCTAAAAGAAGCGTCATCCATTCAGCCCTGACAGAGCAGCACATCATCACCTTGTCTCTCCTGTTTGCCCATCTGTCTGTCTGTTTTCATCTAATAAAAATAATTACACCCAATATTACCACTCAGCTGTCCCCACTACGACATAAGCACATACAAACACTCTCCAAACACTCAATTTTACTGTCAAGAAGCAGACCAGACCAGTGAATGGTGGGTGTGAGAGACTTAAATGGATTCCCACACTCCCACCATCTCTCTTCCCACAGATCTGAGCTTCATCTTAAGCAGCCACTTCAGCAGAACATCCACACAGCCTCGTGTTTGTTTTAAAATAGGGGTGGATGAAAGATCGGGCTGACTAGGATGAGAGAAACCCTGTGAGTGAAGCGATGAGGGGGTATTCAAATGCAAGAGAAGAAGAATGTCAAACAGCACTGATCTCACTATGAGAGAGTCCTGGATCAAAACACACCCATAGTCTCTATCACTAGCCAGACAAAATACACGTGTGAGTCAAACCGGAGGGTCAGGCCACTGAGAAATAGCATTCTCTGGAGGGTTTAAAAAACATGGCAGACTATTATAAAACTTCAAGACAGTGTGGCTAACAGAGACTGACCATAAAGATTATTAAAAATGCAACAATTATATGATATGGTTAACAACTTCTGCTATAAAACTAAAGTAGTATCCTTGCCAAATTTATGAGGTACTAAAATATATAAATTTTGACATTATCCTTTAATTTTGGACTTTTGGCAGGTATATTTTCACAATAACTAAGATAATACAGTTTTGCAATGCCTAATAATCCACATAAAAGCTGCAATATTAATTAAGAAGCATGAGATCATAACACCAAATGACTGTGCAGAGGAAAATAATATCTCAATCCTACTCAGCAAATTTCATTTTATCAGCTGCCTAGCAGTCAGTTTTTCGACTCATAAAGCTTTTAAGAAAACAGGGCGGTTAGGCCTTTCAAACTAACTTATGGATGCCTTTAAGCTTTATGAATACAAATGACTTCACCCAGTGGCCAGATAATGAGACAGTTTGGGCAAATGGAAAATGAAATCATGCTGTCTGTGCAGGAAAATGTCTTTTCCATATATTGTGTGCGGGGTTGTTGGGTTATCATAATTAGGGAAGACTTGATATATGCCGCTCTAAACTACTGGATGTCTGAGCAATGTGGGTGAAGGAGCTTTTATCTGAAAATCTGACGTGACTCATTGAGGGTGTCTGACTTTGTGGTTGTGGTTTGATAGACTACTAGCCTATAAAAGCTCCAGAAAGAGCTGAACCGGACGACATTGCACTGTAAGGTTGGTGCTGTTCCTGACTGTTTCTGGTGGAATAATCTCTTTAAAAGGTCTAAGTCTTTTCAGACATTTTTGCACTTAACTAGCACTCTATTCTCTGCACAGGCAAGTCACGCACCTGACCCCGTCTATTTTTCCCCTCTATGGTGAAATGACACAAGCAACCCTCTGCAGAACTGAAAAAAAGAGATAAAAGGGGCACCATTTTGTGCAAGAAAAGCATGTTTAAAAGAAGAGCTGGGTGTGGTGCCAATGTGTGGGAGATGAGACTACGGGCTGGCACTAGTGCCATGTGAAAGAGATCAGCAGATTGTTGTGGGAGATGGAGATTACAGTCACCCTAACAAAACAAACACTGAAAGAGATCATGAAACGATTTGGGATTTTGATAAGGGAGGGCGGTGCAGTAAACTTGAACAAACATGCTAAGCACGATAAAATATAAAGAGAATGAAATGAATAAATGAGAATGCACAGTCTGAGTTCGCCTGCTCAACTGAACACATGTAAATTAAATAAATAAAGTGCAAGTGTGCAGAGAAAACTATTAAATAATGGTATACACCTATTTATACGCCATCATTCAAAAGTTTGAAGTCAATAGGATTTTTGTAAAGAAATTAATACTTTTATTCAGGAAGGACAAAATAAATTGATCAAAACTGACCATATAAACAAAAAGAATTGAAGAAAACTATTGAAGAATCTTAAACAAATGCATCATGGCTTCCACAAAAATATTAAGCTGCACAACTGTTTTCAACATTGATAATATTAAGAATTGTTACTTGAGCATCAAATCAGCATATTAGAATGATTTGTGAAGACGACTGGAGTAATGGTTAAATCCATTGGCATGTGCAAGTTTAGAATTCCAAGAATCTAAAATTATTTCACAAACCAAACTAATCTACACAGCTCTAATGATAGTGTATAAGCCATGTGGGCTAGGCCCTATCATTCAGACACTCAGAGGTTCACCACTGACTCTTTTACATGTTGGGTCTAGTGGAAAAAAATGAGAAACACAGCCCCAAACAGCATAGTGTTCCCATAGCACTCAAACCTCTTACAGAAATATCTGTCGCACAAACCACAGCTATATGTACTGTACACGCACCCGAAAAATTAATTCCTGTTTTTGGGAAGCTTCCATGAACCATAAAAACTGGTTTGCCTAGCCCAAAAGAGCAAGTGGCTGTTATGACAGTGTTCGGTTAAATTTGGGCTTGTTTGGACTACCTGTCGTAGTTACAAATAGAAGTTTGTGGCAATCTGACAGCCACATTGTTTAGCTCAAAAGACTCAAAATTATTAAAAACTCGGGTAACATTTTATTTCGATAGTCCACTTTAGACATTCTACTAACTGTCTGTTTAATATCTATTAACACTTTATTTTTATGTGTCCAAAACATACAACATACTAACTATCAGAAACTTTTCTAGTATGTCAACTTATTCTACCCTAAACCTACCCAAACAGTTTACTTTGAGAGTTAGTAGACACCTAGTTGCAAATTAATGAGAATAAGTTGACATGTAGCTACAAAGTTACTTGTAGTTAGTAGAATGTCTAAAGTGGACTATCAAAATAAAGTGTAACCAAAACTCATATAATGTTTCTGAGGTATAAATACATAACAATACATAATACTTCTGTAGGCACAAATTCCATGTGGACTGGATTACATGACAAGTTGATGTAATAATAGACATGTAATTGTAGGTTGCCATACGTTAATGTATTTGACTCTCTGACAGATTCAATGTTTTTGCAATGAGCTGTTTTTACAGCTTAGTTTCATTTCATGGTCTTACTGCATGAGTTTTGGGTTCTAAAACATGCAGTATGTTTTTATAGTGAAACTGTTTCATTTAAAAAAGACAGCAAGGAAAATACCCTTCTAAATGTTTACCCCTCTGTAATACTGAGAAAACATGAATGCTGATGTGATTATACTAACCTCCCCATCCTCAAAACAAACTGAAAGCTCAGTCTTTCTTTGTCACTCTTCCTCTCTCTCCACCTTTTACTCCAAGTGCCCTACAATCACCATTTTTCACCAGAGGCTCAGAGGGAACTGCAATCTAAACCCTTTAGGAGCCTCTGCCAAAGTGAACACAATGTCAGCCTTGACAATGAGTTAGAGTGTTAGGGAAAAAGAGAAAGTGAGAGAGCTGATTGACTTATTGCGGCACTGATACCTGGCAGCAGTCGTAGGAAATGTGTATTTTTGGATTTCCCCAGCCTTTCACTCGCTTATCCTTCATCATGCTCTTTCTCCGTGATGACATAGAGGGAAAAGATACCGTGATGCAGAGTAAAAGAGACGGGGAGCCATTATAACATTGTCTTGCCATCTGGAACTAAAACCGATCGTTTATACGGCATTTACAGGACCTTGCGGCGTGTAACAAACTCATCTTTATCAAAACAATTTGAAAAGACCTTTTGTTTATCCACTTTTTAAACATTATAACTTGGCCTCTAGTAAATTTGATCTAGTGGTTTATCCAAAAGGATAAGTAGGAACAGAAACTGCCATCAAATGAAGGATACTTTTGTCCGGCCAGCTTGATACTTCAAACTCTGGCATGGGAAAAGCTGAGCTGTTCAAAGCCTCAACATCAGCTCTATAACTACAAGAGTTCAAGACCAGCATGTCACTGACTCCAGACTGATTAAGGTCCAGAAACAGTTCAACTCTTCCGCAGCACACAATCACACTGCCTTCTACTTCAGGTGTGTGAGAGGCAGTTTTTAAGACAGACGACATGGAACACGTCCAGCCCAAATAACAGACCCAGACATCATCCTACCAGTGCTGAATAACACCGCCTCTACTCTCCTGTCTCCTCCAGTGGCATCTCAGGCAACTCTCAGCGAGCCTTCTCATTGGTTGGTGGGAGTCCAGATCCCTCCGCACACATTATGTCACAACACAGAGTCTATTAAAGTGATTTACTACCATCACTGTCCGTCTCCAAAAACATAATGGCAGCTGCAGCAGCGAGTGAGTGTGTGTAAAAAGGGAAGCTAATTTAAAACTGTAGCTTTTCAAGTAACTATTTTACTTCAAAGCAGTTAAACTGCAGTCAAACTTAAAAGTAGTTAGCTACCCTGAGTAAAAAGTCATATAGAAGTATAAAGTAGACCCTTCACAGATTCGATTGATGTATTGCTCTTATCTGTACGATCAATGTGTAATTTAAGTTCTTATTGGCGTCATCAGGAGAAGATGCCTCAAAACGCATATATGCGTTTGCCGACCCCAGGGGGTTAAGTATAGTTCAAATCAAATTTGTACTACTTGTGTTCAATGCACATTTCTTAATATTAAGCCTAAAATATTTTTAATGTCACTGCTGATGATGAATGTATGATCTTTGAATAATATCTGTATTTAAATGCAAAATATTTAAAGTGTACCTAAAGCATACTTGCAATAGTTCTACTTTAGTACAATTAAATATACTTCAGTATATCTTTGGTTGGACATCAGCACTACTTCTGCACAATTAAAGTGAATTAAGCACAAAATTACTTGCTCCAATTTAGAAAACATAAGGTATACCAATTTAGTATATCAATTGCAGGGTATTTTTATTAAGGATATAATATGTAAATGTATTTTTAGTATACTTAGCAAATACATTTTAATACATTTGTTTTTCACTAGGGACAAGCTACTAACAAACAGCTATTTAAATATGTAATACCATCAAACAATAATTTTTATGTTTATGCGTGTCAAGTTAAAAGAGAACATTAAAAATGATTTCCGAACACATCCTGTGTGCCTTTTGCAAGTTTAGAATGACATGAAGGCAAATACAGTAAATGGTAAACTACACCTTAATCCACCTTCTCAAGATATATTTGAAGATACTACTACTATGCAGACTCACATTTTAAGTTAGTCACACACAAGATCACCAAGCACACGCATGAAATCAGTTCACTTTAAATTTCCTGCTGTATTTCATGATGGATCTCTTTTCCGACACCGATTTGCTCTGTTAAGATGAAGTCAGCACTGCACACTCCTGGCCAAAACCACAGGCAGACAACTCTAATGCACACAGCATACTGCAACTCCATCATCCCTCTGTAAGCACCAGCACCTCCATCATCTCTTAATGCAATAATGCTGTCGCTAAAACCCCAACACAACAGATTAACGTTAACACAGGCACTTATGTCTGACTTTATCATTTGTACTGACACATACACTGTTTTACTATCGTGTTTTAAAAAAAAAAAATAGGTTGGGTTCTGAAAAAAGTGCTTTTTTTAAGCGCATTTAAAACTGTTTACTCAGGCATTTATATGTGCTGTGGCAAGACACAAAAGCTTACTTATAATAATGTACTATATTCAATAAACCATATAATTTCACTCAGCATAATGTGTGAGGAGTGTACATTTACTTTGAGAGCTCTGTCAGGGAGCGCTTATAAAATGTGGAGGAAAATATATTCAAAAATAATCTATAAGCAGAAAATATAGATGCAATCCGACAGCCCTCAATGCACAATTGGGAATCGCTGGAGTTAATTGTAACACAACACCCCCTGCGGTCACCCGCTTTCTTCTTAATCCTTTTATCCTATAGGTTTCTACAGCGCTGCTCGGAGCGTGGCTCTAATAAGCATGCGTTTGTGTAGCTCATCCAAAACCTGCCTCACTAATCACAACCATCTTTACACCACCACATAAGCACACATAGATGTACACACCAACACACACTTACAAATGTTTGCAAATGACATCAAAGAAACACTGTTTTTTATGTCTTTGCTTAATCAGCGGGTCAGGATTAAATGAGATCTTGGCAACCGCAAAATAATTTGAATATGCGAATGACATCATAACCGCTCTCCGCAGATGAAGACTTCTGTGGTTGTCTGTCAGTCTCAGACGACCACAGGAGTTAGAAAGGGAGGTGGGAAACAAGACACAAAGAAACTGTATTTTCTCAGGTTTTCTAATCTTCTCTCTAATATAAAACACTGTAATGCCTTTTCGTGTGGCAGATGCATAGTTAAGTTTTACAGGGCCGTATAAAAATACAACAATAAAACCAAAACACACAGCCCAAACAAGACGTGATGTATGCGTAGCAACAAACCTCTGTTTCAAGGCATTTAACAATTGAAGAAAGGCATGAAATAACAGGTATAAAATAAATTAAACGGCTAAGAATTGTTGCAAATGGGTTTTTTTTTATGATGCCAAGGCCCCAATATATGATGATCCCTTTATGAGTGAGTCCCCTTTAAAAAAATAAGACCTCCTATAGTGTGTGAAGAAAGTTATTAAGCATGATATTACACATTAGTTGTTTTCATGCCTTTCACAGGACGTAATATTTCTTGCTTTTCATATATTGAACATATTGAATGAAACTATTGCTTAACAATGTGAAACAATATCTTAAAGCATGTTTTATATTTACTGTACCTAAGAAGACCTGGCAAACTATTTAACCAACCTGTCTGATATTGACACAAGTTATCTAAAAAGAGATAAGATATAAAATAAAAACAAAAATCTGAATGATATTATTTTGAATTATATTATTTATGTCTTATACTTGCTTAACAATTTGTAACACAGCATGTAAAGATGCTTTCTGCTAAATTAAATTATTGGTTTTAACAGTGTCTTAAAAACAACCTTCTACTAAAACGTACTGTTACATTTCTAAACCATAATTCAATAAAATTATGATTTTTCTAACACTTTCATAATCAAAATAGATTCAAAGAAAATTTGCTTTAAAAACCTCTAATTGAGATAAAGAAGACTGTTACAATGAGAAAAAGAATGTCATTAACTATTACTGTAAGATATAAACTTGATCTCCAAACCCTTAGAAAAAGAAGAACGCTAGTAAACAAAGACAACTGCTTGAAATTTTAAGCTCAGGGGGAAGAAAAATAGAATGTCTCCCCTATAAATATGTACTTTCCTTCTTTATACTCAATTCACTTGTTTCTTTCCATCTCCAGACCTTCACTTCCTCCAATGGGGCCCTGTGCAATGCAGCACTTCCTGTTTGAGTTTATGTGGTGGGATGTAGAATGATGGACCTGTTAAACCTGAAATTTCTTGGTTTATACAGAGACAAACGAGCATACATAGATTTTACACTCATTTTAGCAGGTGGGTTATGTCCTCCAGCAGATTGATTAGGGGCTTGGGAAGAAATGGACAGCTCAGAGCAGAGAAAGGAAAAGAAGGGAATAATTACACTACTTCACGAATATACAATATACAGAACAGGCAGCAAGAATTTAAAATAACAAACAGCTCACACAACTTACAAAGTTGTTTACAGTAACGCAGATGGAAGATGTGGGGTGAAAAAGAGAATAAGGCTTCATAGGCCGCTGCTGGATCATTTGCAATGTGAATTAAGAATGTGTCCAAAATGTGTGCACTCTGTTGCTCAAAATAATGGTCAATTGCAGCGATAAAACATGTTTGTTCAATGTGTATCTTCAGAAAGTTTGTTCAAAATGTGTTTGCAATGTTTTTTTGTTTGTTTTTTATGTTTAGAATATGTTTGAATGTCCCTTTAAAGTGTGTGTTCAGAATGTTTGTTCGCAATATGTTGAGAAAGTTTGTTCAAAGTGTGTCTTCAGAATAATAATAATTCGTAATATTTAGAACGTTACTTTAAAGTGTGCAAATGTTGTGTGAAAAATGTTTGGAACGTTCGTTTAAAGTGTCTAAACCTTTAAATAATGTTTAGAATGTTCGTTTAAAGTGTCTAAGGCCCCGTTTACACTACTGTGTTTTCGTTTTAAAACTGCATTTTAGAACAAAAGCGATCTGCGTTTACACTACACAACCTAAAACGCATGACACAAGACCAATTATGCACATACAACCATAGATATGTATACGTAGATTCCCTTTTATTTAAATCGTGGATGCGTCTGTGTGTTTGGAACGATCGAATGGGGAATCTACCAACACATATCTATGGGTACAACAACAACATTATGCTGATCAAGGATATGCAGAGATTATGTGGGCAGCCATGCCATCGTTTTCTAAAGTCTCCATTTTGCTCTGTTGAAACGCAATGAAACGCAACCTCAGCGTGGTTTTCAAAAGTCTCAGTTATCGAAGGTGGAAAATGCCGGAGTAGTGTAATATGATAGGCGTAACCACAGCAAAACATGTGCGTTTTAAAACTTAAACGCACTAGTGTAAACGGGGCCTAAATGTTTTGTGAATAATGTTTAGAATGTACGTTCAAAGTTTCAGAATGTTTGGTGCGTTCAATCAAGATGAGTGTTCAAAATACTTGTTGAGAATGTTTCTTCAAACTCTGTTCACAATGTTCGTCGAATACGTGTTCAGAGTGTTTGTTCAATAAGTGTATTATGTTTTATTAATTCACATTATGTTTGGAATGTTTGTTCAAAATGTTAATTCAAACTGTGTGTTCAGATTGTTCGTTCATAATGTGTTTTTAGAAAATTCATTCAAAGTGTGTTCGGAATGTTTGTTCAAAATGATGCTCACAAAGTACAAATGCAGACAGACACAACAGCTGCACAGTGCACTTCTTGACACCTCACATCTCCCACACATGCTCACACACATGCAGTGCCTCGCTTGAGGAGCATAAACACATCGCAGCCACACAAAGCTGACTGGCTAACACAAAGACAGGCAGGAGGCTCTGCCTGAGGGTTTGGCCCTTTCCCAAGTCATTAAGGACAATTTAAATCATCACAGAATGAAAAGTGCTCTTAAAAAAGAGCCCAAAAAAATGCTCCCAGCTGACTGCCTCCATAGTGAGTGTGTGTAGCTAACTAATGTTTGAAGCGTGAGAGCTTAGCGTGGAACCCCCTGATAAGCCGAGCTGAGCTGTGAAAACACAGATTACATTTCTGTGGCTTTAAAGTGCCTGTCGCATGCCTGCGAGCCGAGCGGGTAATTAGTGCATCAAAAGCGCACAGCCTCATTTTGACCGAGGGGCGGAGTTTGATACGGGGCCCTTCGCACTTCTGAGACAAGCGTGCTAATTCAACACGTCCTCCCACACGATAAACACACAAGCTGTTCACTTCCTCTCCATCACTCGCTGACTGTCAGTCAGTTTCTTTTACTTGTGCTCACACACACACATACATACTCAAGTAGGGTGAAGAGTTAATGTGTATAAATATCAACATCTCACAATTAATCCTTATCATTTATTTAAATAAAACACTAGGTCCGTGAAGAAATTTTCTTCTAAAAACACTGAGAGGGGAAATAATGATTTAACAAGTGTTAGGTCATTACATTTATCAACAACATAATCTGTGGAGCTCTGTTGAAATAATAAACTGAACTGAAAAAAGATATAGCTGAACAATATGTTGACATAAAACCTTGATAGACAGTATTTCATTTTTACAGGATAATACATGATGTAATTTGTTCAGTGTCTTTTAATCTTTGGGTTGTTTTTTGCTTGATTGAATGAATTCTTTACAGATGAGACATACATAAAAAACATATTCATTAGGGCTTGCTTTCAATTCAGTGCTATTTAGCAGAAACATTTATCCAAAGAGACTATCAGATGAGAAAAATAAAATGAAACCAAAAAAATCACTACTCAAGAAATAAATTTGGTAAACCATGAACAATGTGGCAGAAGAGTAGCAAGTGGTTAATAGTTGGATGTCAGTTGGATGGAGTTGTACATATTAACATATTAAATTGTAAAGACTTTTATAATGTTACAAAATAATTTCAAATAAATGCTGTTGTGTTGAACTTCACAATTAAGTGATGTTGTTAAACAAATTTCGGGAGGAGCGCGAACGCATGATTAGCACGGCTGGCATCTCATTTCTTATTCAATGTATTCCCGTTTCGTCCAATCAAAATCATAAGCTTCCGCCTTAAATAAGCTCGACATCTTCACTTCCTCATCTCGTTACGCACCCCTTCTCCGCCTCGTTCTGCACCTTCCTACCGAGGGAGGGGGGTGGGGGGAGTTTGGTGACCAGGGTTCGAGCCGGACGCCGAGCTCAGCCCTCGTAAGGGTTCAAACTACTAGGGTTCGGAGTTCGCCGATCTCCCGGCTCGCCCCCTGGACAGCACACCAAACATGCTTTATAATATTGCTTTATAAATTATAATGTTTTTAACATTGAACACCATATTTTCTGACAGATCATGTGAGGATGAAGCCTGAAGTGTTGGCTGCTAAAAATCACAGGAATAAATACATTACTTATGTTAAATGGCAATGCAGCCTTGGTGAGCAATAAGAGGCCTCTTTCAAAAACATTGGAGTGAAATGGTATGAATGGTCGTGCATATACAGATCAGAGTTTTCTGGATGCACTACAACACTAAACATTTAAAGTGGTCCACTAATACAGCTTCAAAGGTCTGTTTACAGTATGTGTGTGTGTGTGTGAACGAGGGTGGGACACTGATCTTTATGAAAAAGCTTGACATTTACTTCAAATATGTTTTTGTGTCTTATCAGTGATGTAATGTTTTTACTAGTTCAGACGACGCCCGTGAGAGAGGGAGAACTAATGAGCAAAAAAAAAGAGATTACAAGTATGAGAGGAAAGAAGTGTTTGGGCCGAAACTGAATGAAAACAAGAGAAATCTTTGGTATCTCTAATCCACAATCAACTCTTTAAACCAGGCCTGTTCAATTAATATCCCAAAGGAAAAGAAACTGCAGATCAAACAGAGCACTGAGTCTGTATTTCTCCTGCTAGCTATAATTGTTTCTCATGTCAAATAATAATAACAAAAAACAATGCTTTCACGCTGATGTTTTACACCCCAATGAAATATTATACAGTATCACAGAACAGCAGATAGCAGTTTTTGTTTACATGAATTACATGAATAGCTCTGCTTTAAAGTGGAGATGATGTGTAAGAGATACTGCTTGACCGAAGCAGCATATTTCGCTTTCCTCATTCCACACATCAGAACACAACTCACTGATCCTACAACAACACAGAATCACTGCGCTGAGATGCCATTACACTTTACATTTCAAACTACAACCCATACTGTGTGCATGAAAATGGCCTGGAGCCAGTGTAGACACAAACAGAGACAGAGACAGTGTTATAAAACAAGATGATGTGAGGGCTGTCTGGACAGTACATCTCACCATATATAAGAGAATAAAGCTGATTTTCCACGGTCTGAAATACCAGACACTAATAAATGTTTATGCACTGCACACAACATGCTTTCTAGATTCTGATCCTCGCTACAGTATTGCATCAGTGACATGAGCAAGGGTGCTGAAGCCCACTATAAACTGTGGTTTCAGAGACAGAACGGAGCTGTCAGTTCCACTCAGGGGTGTCTGTGATCAGATTTTGTCTCACATGGTACTGATAAGACATTAATGTTCACAGGCCTCACAGTGTTACACTTAAGGCGGTATCCTCTCTCAATTTCATCATCCCTCTCCTATGATGAACAGCTTTAACTTAATTCACCCACTTTATCTCTCATTTCATGGACGTCTGCTGCCTTTGGGGTATGTAATTGTGTGAAAAGAGAACCGTTAAGATTTTGGTTGGCGGCATGGGTGTGGGTCTGTCTGTGCTGTTTCATCTTCGGATAAAAGTAAACTCATTTAAAAAATAAGGAACTATTAATGCAAGTTCGGATTTGCCCTCTCGGGTAAAATCGATTCACTAACCACATCAACTCTAAGTAAATTGTCAGTGTTGTATTTTTTTATTAATCTAAAAGCAGAAATAGTTTACTAAAAAACTCTTAAGACTGAATTATAGGCATAAGATTTTCAGTAACATGACTGACATTTTGGGTTACACTTAATTTTAAGGTGTCCTTGTTACACATTTAAGTACTGAGTAATTTTAATTAACTATATGTACTTATTATATGATTAGGGCTTGGCTTAGAGTTATTTTCATGCAATTATGCATAATGTATTGCTATTATGTACACGTACATGTAACAATAAAAAAAGTGTTTAGCAAATTATGAATTAATTCATTCTATCAGGTTTAAAATAAGGTGACAAAAATAACTCAGGTAAAAAATGTTACTTTACTTAAAGCCTTAATGTATAATGCATTATAAAGAGATATTAAAGGGTATAATGCTTCATGATGCTTCATAATTATTCACAATGTGCATTTTAATACATTATATTTTCTTGTAAATAATTATAACTGAATTTAAAGTGTCCCTTTAATTGATCATTTTAAAAGAATCCATTTGTCACTGAATAAACATCAATTCATCATTGCTTCATGGATGGAATCTGCATTAAACAACATAAAAAAGAACAAACAAAAAAAACACAATTTGTTTATTTCACAGGATTGGCTAAGAGTTTTTTTTATTTGCCAGCAAAATAGATATTATAACAGAAAAACGTTCCTAAATGAATCTTAGAGAGTAATTTTTGCTAAAACTAATCTTCTGAAAATGTATTAAAATGTGTACATGCTCCTGTTATTAAACAGAGAAAAAAAAGAGCTCCAGATGGACAAAGCCTTTGGCTGTAGGCTAAAGAAACGCCACTTTGCCTCACAGACAAGTAGTAAGTATAGTTGGCATACAGTTATTATTTGAGATTTTCACATACACACACACAACCACATGAAAGACACAGTACAGCATTAAGATCCCTTTACGAGACACATTAAAGCCAAACCTGTCTATAAAAGTAAATTAAAGTTCAGTCAAATGAAGACATTAAATCATTTAGCACTGCTTAAAGAGTCCAAACCCAACTTAAAAACTAGTAGCGGGTCAGTGGGTACAGCTGGTTCAAACAACAGCTTAGAATGCCAAATTTTGGCCAAATCACACAAGACCTGGTTCATTTGTGAGAGGATAGGAGACTCTCATGGCTGCTGGCTGGTCCTCACTGTTGCTCCCAGCACGACTCACAATGAGGCTCTGGCTGACACTCAGAGAATGCAGCCAAACACACACACACACAGTCACAGAGCAAAGCAGTCAGAAACAGCACACAAACACAGCTGAGACACGTGCTCACATTAATCACACACTCGCTCACAAACACACATGCTTTTGCCGTCTCACAATAGCCATCCATCCTGTTTCTCTTCTTTTGTCTTCTCCACTATTTGCTCTCCTGACAGTGGGACATGATTTACAAACAGAGACAGTGGAGCAAACGAGAAGAAGTCAAAGTCAAAGTTAGACATGAACTGTGGCCAGGGCAGGACATTAGTTGTGCGGCGGTCTCCTTGTGTGAGCCTGTATAAACATTAAGTAACAAATATGGCTACCTCGTAGACCCCAAGCACTTGTGTGTCATTTCCTACTCCTAGATCGTGTCTATACTACCCTATGAGAGTGCTGGGGAAAATCTATTAGGAGTAGTGACGCTACAAAGTGTACAAAGTTTTTTTAAACCATGCGACAGCAGTTCAGTCATTTCCAAAATAGTGTAGCTTTTTCCAGCAACATTTTCCAATGAGTAGCATGATGAAATGCTACATAGATGCTGTTTGTCATCATGTGCTGTGCTTACAGCCAAGTAAAAGAGGAAATATATTCCCTCTCAAGTAGCACTGGGAAGTCAGATTCATTTTTTGTTAGGGCGAGCAATTTATTTTAATAAACCTATTAAAAAATACACAGTCCCGATGCAACATTTCATGCTTAAAAATATTAAATATTAAAATATTTAGTCAGATTTAGTCAAATGCTACTTTCCGACAGGAGTGTTTCTATTAGTATGCATTTTATTCAGTATAAGTTAAAGGCTGTCACCCAAATAAAGATTTGGTAACACTTGTTAACTATTAACTATGACTTTTCAATTAATAAATTCTTAATTTGCTGCTTATTAATAGTTAGTAAGGTAGTTGTTAAGTTAGGTATTGGGTAGGAATAGGGATGTAGAATAAGGTCTTCCAGAATAAGGCATTAATATGTGCTTAAATAGCACTAATAAATGGTTTATATTCTAGTAATATGCATGCTAATAAGCAACTAATAGGTGTAACCACAAAATAATGTGTTTTCCAACGATTTATATCAAATAAAATAAAAAAAATGTTTCATAATCTGATAATCGATTTTAAAATCTAATCTTTTGAAAACTTTTTTCTTTTTTCAAAAGAGCAGCTTGACTGTAGTTTGACTGCTTCATAATTTTTTACATTTGTTTTTTAGAGTTTTTATATTACACTGACAAAAAGACACGCACTGTACAGAGATTGCTCCTTCATAAATTAGTTGTTTTTGGGATGCAATTAACATCACCAGTCAGTCTTACCTTCCTCACACTGAGGTCCACTGTATCCAGGACAACATTTCCATTCTAGAGAGGTGATGGTGCGGTAGATGACTCTATAGGATGGTCGGACCACAGTGCGATAGCTGCAACACACACACACACATCCCTAAAGTGTAAGTCTGTTTCAAAGTTAGTTATTATATTTTTACACTAAAAACCCACTATAGAGATTTTTTGAAGAATTCTGAATGGTAGCATATACTTATTGCATTTCATGCATATTATGCAAAAATGTATGGGTTTACAAGATCCTGTCAAGAGCTGCAAATGAAATTATAACATTATAACTGTACGCATGCAACATTGAATAGTTTTAGTTAGGATTTTGGAACTGTGTCCTATTAGCACATGACCACTGAGCAGGAAAGTGCCATTACGTTTACTGCACAGGCTGCAAAGGGAGCTCCCTAAAATGGTATAAAACACTAAGTGAGTGTGTGTTGATAATAAACTCACCTTCCTCCATTGCATCCCTGAGGCCACCTGCAGGTCTGATAGACCCTCTGGAGAGTGGTGCCATTCTGCACCTGACAGGTCACCGTCTTAGTCACTGTCTGCGGACACCAGTTCCTAACAGAGAGGCAAATATGAGAATCAGAGTACAGCAAACTAATTGACCTCCATCCTGTACTGGATGGTTATGATGATGACATAAGAATAATAACACCATAAAATGATTGAATCCAACTCCCACATACTGTAAAAGTAATCAATGTTTTGTTGGACGCCCATCCTTCAACAGTCTAACCATCTTCTTTGAAAACTCTTTATGATGTTTACGCAGGTTAAATGATCCGTACGCCCAGCAGGAGTGCATTGTCAGCTCTGTTTACTTTGCGGTCTTTCGCTAGCAATACACATCCGCCCATTTTTATTCTTTCCGCAGCACTACAAGCAGGTCAAATCACGGAGGGGGACAATGTCCTGGCTGCGCGTGTGAGCATGTGGGCTGCTCATCCAGATTTAAGACAGCTTTTAGAAACTCGAGCCAAAAACCCGAGCAGAGGCACAGTCCCCGGGAGAAAGACGTTCTTTTGTGCTGCTTTTTATCAGAGCTTCACTTCACACAGCCGAAAAAGCCCAGAAACATTTTAAGCCCCTCAAAAAAAAACAAATAAAAGCAAAAAAAAGGGGGGCTTAACATTAGTAACTGCTAACAAAACCCTGAATCAGGTGCCCATTTATTTTGTTTGACTGATTAAAAAAAGTAATAAAAGGTCTACAGAGAAAGAGAGTATAGTGACAATAATTGTGACATATATATATTATATATTTTTAAATAAAAACATTTTCAATTATTTTAATAAATGTAGTAAATATTAAAATTCCTCTCAAGTTTTCCCTCAAGCTATTTGTCAAAATATAATTTGACAGAAAGATTATTGATTTGATCTGTTTTCTAGCAAAAAATTTTGGTGCAATATCTATAGTCTCAAAATTCAAACCCTGATTAAAGATCAATACTTGGAATCCATGTCTAAATATAATATAGTCATACAAATGTATCGATTTTCTTTCCAGCTCTTTACATATGAAATCTTGACTGCCCTAAAAAGCAGCTTTGTAACCAAAAACTCACTCAAGGAACCGTTTGAGTCATTATTTACTGGAAAATGCAAACAAGAGAAACAAGCTTGCGAGACAAAAGTCATCTGGAAGGTTTGCCACGGTAATCATTAAACGTGCCCTACATAATGTGGAACTTTCTAATTGGGAAGCCAGTGGCAAATCCAACCCTGATGAGGAGCAGACCAGAGGCAGGACAGAGGAGAGGAGAAAGAGAAAGTAACACAGAGAACCAAAACAAAGCTGTGCGGCCCGAGCCCAGACTCTCGGCACATGCCAGAAGTCACAAAAGAAAGGAATGAACGTGGGTTTGAAGAGAAACACCAATCAGATCTCTTTCCCCCTGAGCTCCCTCATGATTTTTACACAGAACGACTTGAAACAAAGAGCCATTGATAAGTTCACCTCAAACAGACCTTTGTATGAACCATTATGCCTCAAGTTGAGCAAACATAAGTCAAAGAGATGTGGAGCAGAATTCAAAGAGAGGTAATGCACGTGTAACATATGGAGGTCATTATATCTACTATACTTCAGCGGCTATTATCAATGGCTCAGCTTATGCACAGCTATGATCACACACCAGGAAAACAGGCCAGAGAGCTGTTACATGCTCAATAATCAGCATCAATCTGCTTAGATTACTGTTGATTGTCTGCATTGGGTGTGTGTAGAATTTTAGGGATTGCTGGAATTGTGACAATGTTTAGAAGAACAGATGACATGGCATGTACATGGCATGTATGAAATTAATTTTAATAATGAAATTTAATACTAGGTGAAGGTAAGAGCTAAATGACAGGTCAAAGATTAGTATCTTTAATCTATAAATATTTTTATATAATAGGATTATATTTTACATAAAATAAAGCTTTTTTTAATAGAAATATACTTGCTAATATACATTTAAACAAATACAGTTGCATAATATAAAAATGTGTTATGTGTCATTGGAATGAAGTTGTAACCACAAGCAACATGGGGTCTACTTCTACAACATGGGTGCATCTTCTTCATGCACACACATATACAGCTCTCACACGTGCTGTTTCCTATCCCATTCCCAGAACCTGCTTAAGCTGTGGCCTACAGAACCAGCCCTCAAATATTCCAGAAATTTCCAAACGCCTATGAATTTTAGGTGGTTTCCATGCCCTGCTTGAGATGAGGGCCCCGGGACTTGGAGTCTGGAACAGAATTGGAGTGACCACAGACTTATCCGGTCACTACCTGCCCAACAGCACCGGCCCAGCCAACAAACACACACAGACTGGACACACAAACACAGTGGCCCGCCTGGCCACAGCTGAAGATCATGGAGCTATTTCTGTGATCGGCTTAATATTGAACCTAAAACCACAAATCATACCCTTGCCCTTCTCTAGGAAACACAGAAATGCACATCCAAACTCTACCACAAATACGACTACACAGAAGAAAAAAAAATCACTCCACATAATGTACACAAAGAGGTCATGTTCCTACATCAACAACCTTTTTTTGTTAATATGCAAATCAACCAAGACATACCCTTACAATCAGAGGGCAATGATTGGCTAAGAAGAATGCAATGTAATTCAATAAAATGCAGTAGAATTAAAATATATATGCAAATAAATAAAATACAATATATATTTTATTATTGCAAAATAATGTTCTTTGAACTTTGAAAACTACATCCAACAAAAACATCATCTTCTGTAAGTAAAGTCATATGAGTTTGCAATGACTTGATGAGTAAATTACACCAGAACTGTATTTCTGTACAGTCACATCATCTCTGTCAACACTTTAAATCATGTGCATTCACCTGAGCAAAAACTATCATATATAATTGCTTCCATATTTCACAGTGATTTCAGTTGCAGTGAACCCCATCGCACCGATTCTGTCCATTCAGCATCATTTTAGCCTGCAGATCTGCTCCATAAGATGAATGGGCATATAAATGAGCCGAACTCACTCACAGTAGGAGGACACGTCCAAGCAATGGACAGATAGAGATCTAGAGCGGCTCAGTCATCAGAACACAGTTCCCACACTGCCCCCAATCACAATGCCAGTCTGGTGAACAGGGTGATTTGTTCCCCTCTCCTCTCATCTGATCTAGACTTCATTTGGTACTTTCCTAAATGTAACTTCAATTAGCTCCTATACTCTAAAACACAAAAGGACATAAAAACCATGCAAAATATCCTCTCTGCTTTAAAACAGCACACAGTGCGTAACATTCTCTGGACCTTTATTGAAACATTCTGGACACAGTCCAGTTCCATATGAACTAATGAGAGGATTTATAGGGAACACACAGCACAAAAGCCTTTCAATGAGAAATGACCCCTCGCCCACTTTCTGAACAGAGAGATAGAGGCGAAGGCAGCTAAAGTCTGCTTTGATCCAGATTTAAACCTCGGGGCAGGGAGAGACAGAGGGTTAAAAGAGGAGGAGCAGTACTTACTCGCCATTATTTCTGCAATCTAACAACTCTCCATCACAAAGCATTTATGAGGGCTCATTATGCAACCCAGTTATCAAGCCACACTTTAATTCTATATGTTTGGTGTTAACTTTGGACTGATTGACAAACTTCATTGCAAAATTTGAATGCTATCTTCTGTTGAATGCAGGCCAACGACAGAGGGATGCTCAAACAAAAGAAAACAAACAAAACACTGTCTTCTAAACTATAATTAATACAGCTGTGGGTTTGAACCCCCTTAAAAGGATGATGTATTGGGTATCACCACTGAGTCCCTGTTCAATCCCTGTAAAAGGTGTACTCTGAATTCAGCATCTGTTAAATGAGTGCTTGCATACTTTCTTCCTAAATGAAGGTAATAAGCACAAGCGATTACAGCATCATATTTACTGGCCTGCTTCTAGCTTTTTATTGACTTCAATACTGCTTCTAGCTTCATTGTGTCTCAGATATGCGGTAGGTAATGCAAGTTAAAAGGTGTGAAAGCTTTCAACAGCCCAGCAATGCTACATTTCACTGGCATCAACATGCGCTTGGCCAGCAGATTGAAAGACTGACTCTCTTCCTCACATACACACATGGGACCAGAAACATAATAAATAACTCTGCAATGCACGCAGATCATAGCAGAGACTGTAAGGGGGAGATAACTCAAATCAGAAAGGGATGGCAGGAATCACACAGAGCTGGACTGAGTGCAACTCAGCACGCAGTGAGGGGCAGGCAAGCCAAGGCCATTAAATAAAAGCAGCACAACGCACACATGCATACAACCTAGAGGAAAGATCATGAAACTGTTTCATTTTAGACAAAAGGAAAAGCAGTGCGCCTCATTTAAAGCATGAATGCTAGCTTTCAACACACAACGCGTGAGACAACGCTGAGATGCAAATGTTGACTCCCGCAACGTAGCACAGACTACAAAGATTATTGACTCTGGAGGCAAATAAATTAAGTATGAAGACAATGGAAAGCTGTGGCAGCTAGACAGAAGGGGAGGAAAGAGAGCATTTCATCATCGGGTCAGTAATGAAGCCCTCCTGGGATGCACTAGTGGGGTAAGATAACCCAATTAGGCCGCACTCATGACGTCCAATGCTAGGCAAAACAGTGAGGGATAGATAAGATTAATGGGCTGCTGAAAGAAAGCATCAAAAAGTACTAAAAGAGAAAAAAGAAGGAGAGAATGACAAAGCAAAGCAGAAATGAGCAGGGACCCCTTTTCTGTTCCTGCGATTTGCTCAAGAACGGTTCAAAGGACAGGTCAAAGGCCATGGTGGGAGACAGTCCCTCTCCAGAGTCGGATTTAAGGGCAGGCCTCACAGAATAAACAGCCCTGAAGCGGATGATATGGATGAGTGAATGCGCACACAGAAACACCCATAGATCATGAAGATGACCAGTGCATATTTCCCTAAGTATCTCTATCCTCACATTGAAACTGACTCCTTGATTGATTGATCTGATGTTTATGCTCTTCACTCCACGTGACAATCTTGATTTATATCTGACAACAAATGAGAGTGCTGCAGTATTTGTTTTCAATTTAGAAGACCTTATTTTCCAGAACTGGCAAAATTCATTAAACAATTTTAAGAATACATTCTTGTTAAATGCCAACTTTGGAATAAAATCATTCAAATCAAATCAAAGTATTGTGTATTTGACAAGCATTTCTTAAGAAGTTTATTTTTTAAGATTATTGCACTGCTTCCCTCTGAAAAGAACAGTAAAAGAGTTGAACAGTCTTCATACAATGATGCAACACCAAAGCCTCTCTCTCCTATTTTACAATTTGCAGTGTACTCACAATGCAAAGGAGAAAAACAAATACAGTAAACAAAATGTGCACAACCCATGGAAGCATCAATGAGTCCCTGCTTTTGTGGAGGCAGAATGAGGTAGAGGTGGAGGTATGTTGGTTGGTGCTGATGGGTCAGCAGTTAAAGGTCCCTCTGGGGCCCCAAGTCTCACACTCCCACCCTGAGCGCTGCTCTCCGGGGCAGAGAAGCCGAGCAGAACAGGAAATAGCTGCTGACTTAACCCCCAACTGCGCTCGGCTTCACCGGCCCCTAATTAGACAGATCTTATTAAGGGGCTTTTCTCAGGACATTTACGTCTCAGGCATTGTCTTGGCTATGTGCAAAATGGATTAGGTTAAAGGTTAGGACGTGAATCGGGGTTAATTATGATTTATGGTAGAAGTTCATATGCCTGTTCAGCTTCTTTTCAGTGATGCTTTAGAAAGCAGAATAAACAGTGCCTCTGCGCTCTGGCGTGGGAAACTAAATTATGCAGGTATCTATGGTACATTGACATGCAGTACTAACTGACTGAATTATCATCAAAATGATGATTGTATCCTGATACCGTAAATAAATGAGGTGTCCCATTCTGGTATCCACATCAAAGTCAGATTCTGTGTAGCTGAACTATAGTATAAAGTATACACAACATAATTTGTAATTGAGTATTTAAAGGTTTAAAAGCAAACATCTTATAAAACAAGTGCACAATGCTAAAACCAGTTGAAGTCTGATTAACCTGTATAACAGTAAATGCTGGACAAATCAACAAACCCATTACGTAGGTCTGTTAGTCAGGTTACTCAATTTTAGTCAAACATAGAATTTATATTAACATTTTAAAAATTTTTATTATTATTGTATTACTGACACAATGTTTTCCAAAGACACAATGAAATATGTTTTGCCGGTTAACCTAAGTGACTAGGTTATGAAAACAAGTTATTATTATAAATGAGGTTAGAAATAAATCACAGCTTAAATGTAAAAAAGAAAGGCTGAACATGATTTATTATATAAACAAGTAAACTCAAAGCAGCTGCATCTTGGGTATTTCACACGGTTTAAAGTATAAACACAGACTTTGTTCTTTATATCTAAAGTTATATTGCACTTCTCAGTAAATATTCCTGTCTATCCAAGGCATCTCAAAGATGTCTGTGACCTCTCCTCACTGCATCATCAGACAGCAGTGCAATAAACTTCCCTCTCACAGCATGTAGACGATGCAGCTGCATGTGTTTAGTAAACACCGTCTGTTTCATCAGTCTGTGACTGACGGGAGGAGGGGTGAGAGATCAAACCATCAGCACAGAGCGAAGACGACTCAACACCTGCGTACTTCAGAGACACCCCATATCCCACCAACAACAACTCTAAGCCATTTACTCAAACAGAGTAAATATTTACATGAAGATATGAGGGTCAGATCAAGGCCATAAGCTGTGGTCACAGGTCAGTCAAGGTGATGAGGTCTGGACAGAAGTGGAGGACTTACATGTTGGATGATGTTTTGCCTAATTTTTTGCCTTGTTATGTCTCAAAAAAGCCTAATCAACCAAATGCAATTCCAGCAATAGAGGAGGGAAATGAAAAAGATGATATACTGATTAAACAACAACAACAAAAAACATACTGTTGATTACATCTGATCAAAAAAAAAAGCTTGTCTTAATATAAACCTAAAAAGCAAGAATGCATATTTAAAATTTTAAAAACTCGAGACTGCAAAAGCTCTCTGTTCTAATGGGTGAGCTGAAGTTTGAATAAGTCTTGACAGTAATACATTTACACGTTTTAACCAGAATAAAACACTGACATAGGGACAGACAGGAGAGATGGGTGTTCCCTCATTTCAGGAAAGAGGAAACAGACTGTCAGACTCACAACAGAAGCATTAGGTGGAGAGCAGGGAAATCAGCATTGTATTTAGGTAGAAGCACAAACTGAATAGAATTTATAGTTTATTCTCACAATATGTCAATCTTTTTTTTATCTACAAAAACCCACAGTTAATATAGCAAGCTACCAGTTATCACTAAACTCATGCTGGTTCTAACTGGTCATTAGCTAACTGACCAGCTACAATGTTTTAGTAACCATAACCAGTTTTCTGGCCCATTAGTTACTGAACAGTTTGGACCTTCTAGGTTTTCACAACAGCTGCATTGTCCAACTAAAAATGTAGCAATATTCTTGTTGAAATATTTTGACGGTTGTCTATTTTGTGTGAAAAAAAGAATGTACTTTTTCACTTGGAAATATATTAAGTTTTAACTGACAGCAAACAGTCCATACAAAGTAGTTGAAGTGGAAATAAATGGCAAACATTACTCGAAACAACGTAAAACTTCAACTGACAACCTCTGTCATGTCATATAAACCTTACCTCTTCGGCTGACCTTTGTGGAGCGCTGTCCCGGTCTGGTATTTGTAAACTCCGGGTCCCCACGTCCCCTGGACGCATGTCAGCCCCAGTATCAGCAGCAGCGGCGTCCTCAGGAGGAAAGAGCTCCGGTGAACCGCAGACACCGAGCGCCCGTCACCCGCTCCCATTTCAGCCGCGTCAACTATACGGAGACCCTAGTCAGCAAAATAGCTACCTCTCCTAATACTGTCCCGCTTATGTTCAAACTGCGGCTAGATGACTGATATACGACTATTTTCTGAACTGCCGTATTTAAATAATAAAAGCCTTGTTTATGTGCACTGTTGCGTCTCAAACACGAGAGTTAAAGTTTCAGAGGATTGTCATCGGCAGACCCCGCCACAAATAAATCTCCTCACAAAGTTTGCTCGCAAACCGCAAGACAAACGTTTCTTTGCAGCCACCCAAACCGGTCCCGCCTCACTCCTCCATCTCCGTCTCTGTTTGTAGGTTACGGTATATTTCTTGACTACATCAACACAATGGGCAAGAAAGCTGTTTTATAGTCGCCTTGAGTCCCACAGCCCGTGTAGTTTTTTCACCCAGCCCAGTTCCCTCTCCCTCTGTCCTCTCACACATGCAGCACTCCCCCTTTTCCTTGCTCCTTCAGTGAAAACTTTTACACGTGAAATTATGCACAGAATAATGCTCGTCTCAGTTAAAACATGCAATAAGAGCCAGAGAGGCTAATAAACACATCCAGTACTCGCAGAAATGACAACTGTTTCTCCAGCAATCTCACCTCACCTGTTTCTTACAGTCAGAAGGGATCTGAGCAATATCTAAAATGACCAAGATACAAAAATTTACAATAAAAAATCGACATGATCTCTACTAACCTTCTCAATATGTTCATCCAAGACTATATTGATAGCTAAAAACTGTGTTAGAAAAGAGAAATATTAGGTGAAACATCTACATCAAAGCTAATGATTTATGAATATTATAATAATAATATTCCTAAATCATTGTTAGTCATTGAGCAGTAACCATGAATATTATGCAAATATTAAAAAAAGCATGGAAAATATTTACTTCAAGTTGACAAGTTTTCTTTTCTATTCACTAACGAAGTAATTGTAGAAACATTTTCAATGTATATTCATTCAAACTAAAAAAAAATCATAACAATCTATCTATCTTCTTTAGTTATTTTGAATCTTTTAGGTGTAAATAAAGAACAAGTTAAGGGCACTGCCTCAGTGACAAGCTTTTGGTAATTTTTTTTTAAACATTTATAAAAAATCTTTTTTTTTCTTCTCAGTTATTTAGTGGACCCCCATTATAAATGATAAATAAACAAAAGAAGTGCTAAAGAAGCATTTGTTTCAGCATCGGTCTCGCCTCTTCACATGCTTACACTTCAGATGGCTTAATGAGTCATACGACTGCCATAACATGAAAACCTCCTCCAGAAGACAAAGCACAGTCTAACGTCTGGATAGCATCCAGAGCGGGGCAAGGGGAGAGAGCGATACAGAACGAGAACCTCGGGAACACGGTTTACTCTAACCTCTCCTCTGCCCCAGTGAAAAGGGGGAACTAAGGGGTTTCTGAAAACCGCAAAACTGTGGTCCACGTCCAAGCTAAACACCTGGCTCAGCAGGCAGGACGGACTCCAGCCCACTCATCTATATCTGAGGTCGAGGTGACTACGCTCGGCGGACCCCCTGACAGCCAGAGAAATAAGCAAAGCACGGAGCAGGGGCATCAATCACATGGGCTGCCAAGATCTGCAGGTGTTGAGGGGATGCCACTTGTCATCGTTTGACATGTTTGACTTCAGTTTGACTTAAATAAAGGGCAAAAATGAACTAGCAGAATGTGAGTTACTGATAATGGAAAGTAAAAATTAGTGCAACACATCCCGCGTTTAAGTAGGTTTTATTCCGGCTGCCAGATTTGGTCAAAAAGAAGCAAGTAGAAAAGTTACAGCAAGGGGGTATGCAACATTTCAGCACTTTAAGTTTGGTGCATCCGTGGCATTTTAAAAAGCAGCCATGCCAACCAGGCACTGATGCGTTTCAGGGTTAATATAAATCCCTGCTGTGGAAGACAGCTGAAAATAATCTGGGCTTTAAAAGAAATAAAGAGGTCGGTAGTGGTAGGAGTCTTTGAATTGACAAATTCTCTTGTTTTGCTATTTGATTCTCTGTCTTCATCGCTCTACTGAGAAATTAAAGCTTGTTGCAGCATAATAATGATGGAAACAAATATATACAATGCAATATATATATGGTATATAGATATATACAATCATTCACACTGTGATTTTCTGCAAAGCTGCTTTGTGCTATAAAAAGCTATACAAATAAATTTGGCTTGACTTCGACGACATAAATCTTCATAGCAATTTCAATACTATTTAGACACTATATAAAAATACAGAAGCACAGCCATGAGATGTAAACAAAGTGTGAAAAAACACAAATTACTTACTGATATATCCTGTGAAAAGTTTTTTTAATTTACAGCATTGTTGCCAAAACAAAGTAATATCTAAAATTACCAACTTTACACCAATGACTTCGAAGTTGCAATGTTATACTGTAGATATTGGTCAACTGTAAGAAAAGGTTTGTAGTTTATGCAGACAAAACATTTATGCTTTGAAATCCATTAAAATTGGTCCCATTCACTTCTACACTAAGTGCTTCATTGCAATACTGTAGTGATTCCTTTCATTTTGCTGCAAATGCTGAAAATTGAGCTTGTACTGAAACGGAAACATTTCTATAAATGAAGCCACCTTACGGTTTACCATTCCATTTAAAATTCCTCTATTTCCCGCTTCATTTCATCAGAGTTGTTAAACACGCTCTTTATAGCCTTGAATTGATTGTGTAAACTTTTAAAAGTGCCCCCAGTGAATGTTCCTTATTGTCACCTTTATTGTTAACGGAGTTCCTGGAGCAAACACTGAGCACTTGTTGGCACTTCAAACGATCTGGAAACAAGGATTTGCTGAGAAGAAAGGCACTTCATTCTAAACTTAGTGTTGGCAAAGCTGCCGGTGTTCTCTTTATGCTGTGTAAGAAAGACTTTGCCCCACTTTTTTATAAAGAATTGGCTCACCTGGCTATAATTCATCTATTTTTAACAAGAAGAAGAAATAATCAGCCAGACTCAGACAAAAGGAAAGGAGAGTAAGACTTAAAAGAAGGAGATATCCCAGGTGGAAAAGTTCCTTTCTGCTCTATTTGATACAGATACATTTTTTTTTTCCATAGACGCTTGCTTTTTCTTGGGCAAACTTTGAGCTTTCAGAAGCAGGAAACATATATCAAGTTCTATAAGAATGGGCTGAATTCCTTTGGTGACCCACAGGTTATGTATTAAAAATGTGACATATGCCAAACCGAAGCATAAACATATGCAGATCGGACATGAAAAGACAAGCCTCTTAAATTTATGCTCTCATACCTATATCCTGTACGTATATAAGGCACATAAGTTAGAATATGTCCGCCCTCAACCTGACTGATGTGCTTTTTTTCTTTGAGGTTTTTTTGGAGAATGTACCGTTGAACAGGACCATGAGTGAGGGATCTGGGGGAAGCCTCAGATGGGAACTGGTACGGATGCCTGGGTGAAACATAATCTAGCGAAAGAAATGTTAGGACTGTAATTAAGTGAACACAAAGCAGCCCCCACTAGTACCATCCCCCACGGTTCTGAAGGCCCATGGGTGTTACAAATGTCATGTGGAATCATATAGACAGAAGACTTAATAAAGAGATCTATCCTGTGAGATTACATATATCAGGGTCTAGAGAGGGACCAGGAGATCGGGGTGAGATGGGATGCATGAGCTGTGCTGGCAGGAGTCCAGACGTCAGACAAACAGAGACCAGAAAGTAGTTGCCTTCTGTTTCTTCTCCCAGTGGCTCTAGACACTAGTTTGGAGTGTGCTGCCTCCTAGTGGTACACACACACACACACACACGCAAATATATAGAATAGAATGGAATAAAAGAGAAAACTTATTTTAGATCATTTTATAATATTTTACACAATAAATGTTTTTTTCAAATAGCTGTTTTACAAATAAATACAGTGTTGATAAGCATAAGAAACAAATCTGAATTATTTTTAAACTAAAGTAGTGTACATAAAAATGATTAATATATTATTGTAAATTTTCTATATAGAGTGGGAGACCACAAAAATGTAAATCTAGAAAAAAGTAAAAAGGTGCACTATCAGATGTAACAGTGTACAACTAACAAATAAGTACATTTGTAAATCAAGTAAATCAATCTTTGGAACACTCATCCCCAGTTTTACAGAAAAGGCTTAAGCCTAGTCCAAGACTAAAATTCAAATCTGAGATGTTTTAACTGAAAGAATCTTGCACTGATTGATCTTAAAACACGCCAGTGATGAACACCACTAATGCTTTTTTTCTTAGGCATGTTTATAAAAATTACTTAAACGTCCTAATTGAACTATGGCCTA
>JAUMHE010000048.1:4277815-4326535 GCA_032359235.1 Enteromius mattozi
GATGAACACCACTAATGCTTTTTTTCTTAGGCATGTTTATAAAAATTACTTAAACGTCCTAATTGAACTATGGCCTAATCCTGGCTTAGACTAAGCCCTGTCTTCAAAACCAGGCCTCAATGAATTTCATTCACTCATTTTTCACTTAAATTGTTATGCAGGTCTATAATTTGCAATGACAAGCACAACATATCACTGTAAATTAGATGCAATATAAGTGTAGTTTTGACTAGTCACCTTAAACAGAGTTGTGACTGCAGTCAGTAAACAGATCAGACAGCTTGCGTCTAGACTGTCTCTAGCTCTTCTTGCAGAATTAAATTTTACAGGAGCATATAAAGACTCCGGAAGGCTGGGTGAGAACATCAGTTTATCATTACAGATCGTAAAATGTGTTTCCTTTTATGCTCAGCTTCAGAGTCTCTTACAACCTAAAGGCGAGGAGATGAGTAGATGCACATTACAGTATATAATACAGAAGGAAAAAACCTTAAATTCCTTTAAATAAATGTAAATCAGACCAGTGTCACTTTAATGTGGCCTCCATGCAGGTCTAAAGCAGTTAAGTGTGTTGTGGAAGCCTTTCATGAGTGGAGCGGAGAGCCACAGACGGAAGTCTGTGTGAGGTTTACTGATTATTTCCAGTGATTCCTCCAGGTCTTTCATTTTCACTAACGAGTTGAGAAGTATTCATCAAGTTTTGGTGAAACTTTCTCAAAATGTGTGTTTGCTAACATACAGTTTGGGTTAACACTGTCAGTTACAAAACATAATGTGCTTTATATTTAATTTAATATTTAATCAAGTTAATTAAGATGTTGAAACATTGGAAAGCACAGTTGATATGTATACTCTACAGTTTGAATGTTTGCGGTCAGTACATTTTTTATGTATTTTTATTTTTTAAGAAATTAATACTTTTATTAAGCTTTTATTAAATGAAGTTCTTTTAAACTGTATATTTATCAAAGACAGAATCTACAAAAACATAATTTTCAACATTGTTTTAACACTGATAACATTTAGAAATGTTCTTTGAGCACTAAACCAGTATATTAGACTGATTTCTCTAAATGATCATGTGACACTGAAGATTGGAGTAATGGATTTGAAAATCTACCTTTGCATCACAGGAATTAATTATGTTTTAAAATAGGAAACAGCTGTGTTAAATTGTAATAATATCACAATGTTGTTTTTTTGTTTTTTTTATCTATGCAGCCTTTGTGAGCATTATCTTACTGACTCCAACAACAAATGCACTTGCCTTTCAAACCTCTGCACCTCTAAACAGCTTGCCTACAATTAAAGATGGCTGAAACCCTGATTCAGTCTGATTTTTATTCAGCTTCTCCTCACTGGTTACAGCAGGTTTGTTCTTGTCATGCTGTCAGTTAATTCTGAAGATCACTGGAAGTGAAAGACATGTAGGAGAGACATATCAATATCAGTCCGCTCATTCATACATCAAATCAAACCCATCATAGGAAGCAAATTTCAGAGATCTCATAGAGTGCCAGATCAATAAAGAACCAGTCACTCATGCCAACCAGAATAAAGTCTGAAAACACTGACCTTTGTTATAAGTCCTTCAGCAGTACATGAGGAAATACCATCGCCTGTATTGGGGGTCTTGGCATCTTAAATTTGACTGGAGTCACAAAGGTGGAGATAGCATCATGATTTTAGTGATATGAAAACAAATTGTATTTATTTTCTTCAGTTGCAAAATATTTTTTCATAAATTAATCCTCAACGCTGAAGTGAAAACATTTTGTAAGGCCTTGTCCAAGGTCCTGAAAAGGATTTTGCCATGGCTGCTCCATTTTTGAGGAAGACACTACAGATATTTCAGGCATCTCTACATATCTTTGTTATACAATGTTTTCACGTTTTCATAGCACAATGAACTCTCGTTTCAGAAGATAAAGAAAAATGGTTCCTCATCATGTGAGATACCAGAAATCTAGTATTTAACAATCAACCAAATATTCAGACAACTATGAACTTTTAATAAGGCAAATACCACATTTAAACATTGTCAGCTGCTTCAATCAACACTTTACCCATAATGCACAATAAAAGGACTGTCTATACAGTGATTTACCAACATATAAATGGTTAAAAAGACTCTAAATTATGTTTACTAGTTCATCCTTCTCTTCAGGTTATAAACCAGTTGAACTAGTGTTAACTTTACTAACAGCATAATAGACACAAAACAGCTTATTGTTTTACACAGTAAACTGTGTTGAGGTTGCACTGGCAGTTTGCATGAAAATAAAATGTTAAGGGCTTTAAAAATTATTGACCTTTTTGAAATACTCAAAGTAAAGGCAAGAAAACTACTTTGTTTCAGAGTTTTAGCAATTGGACTCTGAGACAGCTTAGTGTTCTGTTAGCCATCCTTCCCAAAAAATAATATATGAGATTGTGTTCTAACGTAGATGTAACATAATACTTTCTTGTTCTAATAAGTACCTGTTAGTTTCTACCAGTTCATTTTAATACTGATAATGTTACTTGTTAAAATCCTTGAAAACCCTTATAAAGGCTCATAATACTGTAAAGAAAAAAAAAAAGAAGTATTTGAGGTCAGGTGGTATGATGGCTGTTGTGATTGAGTATTCGATGTCTCCTTGTCCTGATCTCCATTTCATCATCCTGTTTGAAAGTGAAAAATCGTAAGTATTATGATTAACCATACAAACAAAATAACACATGTACCAGTTATCTTACTGTATCAGCTGTATCTGCCGTCTCATCCTCTTCATCTTCAGTATGCTCACTGTGTTCGCTGTTTGGATTGGATAGATCAAAGTCTGATAGCACCGCATCTTCATCATAGTCTGTCTGGTACTCTGACTCCTCTGTGTGAGTGTGAGTGAATGTAAGAAACAAAACAAATATGATGGGAAATTATGATTAAAAAAGGACATGAGTGAAGATCCTCCATATCTCACCATCCACCACGGCCTGCTTCACAGGTTCTATTCTGGACACTATTTCAGCCAGATCAGTGAAAGAAGCATTGGGACAGGTAACCTGGAAGATACATAATCGTGAAATTAGTTTGTGATGCTGCATAAGAAATAAGCAAAGCTCCTTCCTACCCCCTTACATTAGTGCTCCTGGATTTGTGGAATTCCTCTTGATGTTGGTCTTTGAGCATTGTCTCTCTAACCCCACTCCGACACCAAACATCAAACACGGTCTTCCCATGCTGGTAGCCAACATCCTGCAATAACAGAAAAAAGTCACTGCTTCAGTCAAGGCTAAGGCAATAGAAGTTTTTATGAGATGATGACAGCACACTCACAGCAATCTCATCAAATTTGCCAAAGTCCAGTGTGCCATAGCGATCTATGGGTGGTCGAAGGTACTCGCAGTAGTCGCTATCTTTTACCATCTCCAGCTGACGCACAGAACACACATAAGCCAGACGGGTCTGAATCTCTGCCATGTTCAACACCTAGAGGATATGAAGCCGTAAAAAATGGATATTTTTGGATGAAACTTATTTTTACAGTCAAGTAAAGTAATGATGGGAAGCAGTTACGACTTAAAAATTTTTTTTATATACTGCCATGTATAAAGGCCATGTATAAGTATATACTGTACAGTCCCTTTAAAAAAGGTTTGGGATCTGTAAGATTTTTTAATGTTTTTTTTTTTTAAAGAAGTTTCTCATGCTTAACATTTTGTGAAATATTATATTTTCTGTTTTAAAATACAGAAAAAATAATTCATTCCTTTGAAGCAAAGCTGAACTTTAAGCTTCATTACTCCAGTCTTCAGCGTCATATGATCTTACAGAAATCATTTTAATATGCTGATTTATAATCAACTCTTGAGCTGCTTAATATTTTTTAGGATCTGTGATATGTCTTCAAGGATTCTTTGATAAATAAAAAGTAAAAAAGGACAGTGTTACAATAAACACTACTATTTAAAAGTTTGGAGTCCGAATTTTTTTTTTTTTTTTTTTTTACTTTTTTTCAGCAAGGATGTGTTAAATGGATAAAAAGTGATATTAAAGACTTCTATTTTGAATAAAAGCTGTTTTCTTTTTTACTTTTTACTCAAAAGAATCAAATAAAAAAAAGTAACACAGGTTCCAAAAAATAGTACGCAGCAGAACAGTTCCAACACTAGTAATAAATCAGCATATTAAAATGATTTCTGGGAGATCATGTGACACTGAAGACTGGAGTAATGGCTGATGAAAATTCAGCACTGACTCACAGATTTAAATTATAATTTAATGTATATTAAAACAGGAAACCAATATTTAAAAAATGCAATATTTTACAATATTACATTTTTTTCTGTATTTTTGATCAAATAAATACAGGCCTGATGAACATAAGAGACTTAATAAAATAATAAAAAATCTTACTGATCCCAAACTTTTGAAAGGCAGTGTATATTATGCATATTATTATGTCATACAGTAATTATATTGTTTGTAGAAATAGATGCAAAGAAATATTTTGGGATTTGTAACTGAAATGCTTTGAAACTGAATAACCCATAAAAATCCATTATATTCAACCAGCTTCTGACCTTTACTTTTTCTGACAGAGGGTTCAAGCGTTTCCATAACAGCCACCATCCAGATAAAGAGTCTCCATAATTAGTCAGATCGGTCTCATCCTGACTGCCAACATCAACGGCAATCACCAACTTGGCACCCATCGAGCGAGCTGTGTCAGCTTTACAGAAATGTTATGTTTAATATACCTTAAATCATTTGAACTTTTCACAATTTGCAGTTTAGATATGGGTTAACAGGTCATCCTACAATTGGCTTAAATATAAATGATTTTTAACAGACGTTACTTTTAGATGAGGTAAAACTTGTAAATGTAATACTTATACTAAACTCTAACTTTGCAGCCTAAGAGCACAATAGGACACTTAACCAGGTAGGTTATTGATGTAGCCTCCATCCATGAGCAAGTGTCCATCTTTAGGGTCACACAGAGGGGGAAGGTACCCAGAGAGAGACATACTGGCACGCACGTACCTCCACAGAGAACCTAGAAGAGAGCGTACATGTTAAGATCTGTGACAAAAGATGAGCGATAAAGATGACGTTTTAGAGATAAAGAAGCTACCATCTGTGTTCACTCTCATAGAGGAGGCAGTGATGTCTGTGGTGATGTTGAAGTAAGGGATCCAAAGGTCCTAGTATAAAAAGACAGACATATGCTCAAGATTTGGACTTATGATGTTCCTGAAAGTCTATATTGTGAGGAGTCAAACAACTGAACCTCAATTTGTTTGTCCTGGAAGATTCCACTAATGCTAGAGTTAAATGATGCTCCAGTAAACATGGATGTCACTGGGTACGTCAAGTCTGTGATCTTCTTAAATATGGATCCAAAGTCCTGTTGTGCACAAAAAAACCCACTCATGATGGCTTCAGAATGTACTGTATGAGCGGTAGCGTTCAGGTTAAAGGTCTCACCATGGCCCACTGGCGTGCCCTAACCGTCATACGACTGACGCTTCGCTCTTCAGCATAGAGCGCTCCTATCAAGGAACCAATGGAAGTTCCACCAATCAGATCCACAGGGATCCCTGCCTCACTCAACGCCCGAATGATGCCCACCTGAGAGCAGCCTCTGTGGGTATAGCGTGTTTTGTGGGTATAGAGTGCTTAGTTGAGCATTGTGTAATATTAGTATATTTTAATAAAGCATTTTAAAGGTAAAGTATGTATTTTGCTTTTTAAATTTCTCATCCTAGTTTCATGTGCAAGAAATTAGTCAGTATTTTTAGTTTGACGAATGTAGGCATCGATCCTGTTATGCATTGAAAACACTGATATGTCAAAGGCTGGATCAGCCAATCACATGAGTTTGGGGCAGGGCTACCAGTTTGACTGACAAGAAGCAGATCAAAGGGAGGTATTCCATTTAGTTCTGCTAGTCACAAAAATGATACACTTTACCTTTAAACATACTTCATATGCAAGCAAAGTGTGTATTAAAAGATTTAAAAAGTCTAGATGATGTACATATATGGCCACAGAGACAATTATATATAACATGCCATTTATATTTTTGCAATTACAGAATCACACAACAGAGAAATTGTCACCACTATGTGAAGTAGATTAGACATTTTATGCCCAGTTATATATCATGTTTTGACCCACCTTTAACAAGTCGCTGATTACGACTGATAGCAGGCAGGGACAGAGAGTAGACAAAGAGTCACTATCATCGAGAGAAACCACAGACATGCTGAGAATGTGAACCCCAAAATAACACTAATGAGTTAGAAATGACTATATTAGGATTAGTTGATGAGCACAAAATTACACAACTTAAGTAGATACAAACTTCTAGAAATGCAAAGGATAAATAATTCAAGAGACTACTGAACTACAGATGATTGAAGAAGTCAAAATCAACATGCTTTTGCTAGATTATGTATGTGAGTAATGTTGTTGGCTGCAGGCCACATGGATTGAGGTGGAACAGAATTACTGTTAATGAAGGGGAAGACAAATTCATACCTGGCCCCTCCTCCTCCCAGCACCAGAGCGATAGCATTGCCTGTCAGGATCCGAGCCAGACGCGAGAAGTCAGAATGCCGGTCGGGAGGCTTCTCAAATACCCGCTGATACATCTCTCTCTGACAAGAGAAGAGGATAGGGGGAGTTTGCACGGATAAGAGATGATGAGTAGATTAGGTCACATAGGAAAAAAGTTTTGAAGAATGTTCACTTAATAAAAGTGGATGGGTTCCAGCTGCATTACAGAAATATATTCATTCTTAATTCCTGATTTAGGATTTGAAAAGTTCTGTTACTTCAGTGAAATTACCATGGTTACTAAACAGATGGGACAGAAATCAGAGTTAGAATGTTTCTGTAATTTATGATTCTTTCTCTTTGGAGTTGCACAACACTTGGGCTGCCCAAGTGTTGTGCAACTCCAAAGAAAAAGAATCATAAATTAGTCACAGTAGTCTATACAACTCATACGCTATGTTCCAAGTCTTCTGAAGCCATTCGATAACTTGTGGTATTCCTATTCACAGGAAATCTTGACTGAAAATTTAGTTTGACAGTCATAGTCCCCATTCCAAATGTATGAGACTCATTACATACTACATTAGCTATAAGAAATTGCTCCAAACATACCTTTTTAGTAAAGCTTTTTTAATTTGTATTATTAGTATTATGTATGGTAAGGTTAATTTGCTAAGGTGTTTTCATGCCTGTGGCCCCAGACCCCAGCATCCCTATGGCCCCTACATGTGATTAGTTTAAATCACTGTTTATGGTTTTTTGTGAAGTTAATTGTTACTGAGCCCTACACATGGCACACAGGAAAAAAAGTAAATTGTGTGCACAATTTACGAATCTGCTCCCTCGAGTTACAAAACTATGCATACAATTTACTAATTCATTCCCTTTGTTTTAAGCAAATTGTACACTCAATATAATAATTTGTTCCACTTCCTGTCTGTGTTCTCATAAACCACAGTAGATGCGTCTTAAAATGATTCCATGAAATGCTGCAAGGCCTTTGAGAATGTGTGTATAACTCATTTCCAACTAAAAAGTTTAAATTAAAGTGTCTCTGTCAATAACATAACAGCAGACAGGAAGTGGAACAAATCATTATTTCCTGAGGGTGATTTACTTTAAACAAGGAAACAAATGATTATTTTGTACACACAATTAAAATAAGGGAATAAATTACTATTTTTGTGTGCATATTTTACTTAAAACAAGGGAACGAATTAGATCATTTGCACGATTTACTTTTTTCCTGCACATCGTGCAGGGCTCTGTAAATGTCCTTAAAGTGATTAATTGTTTTACTGTTTTAGTTTTAGTAACCTAAAAATAAATCTGCATTGCATTTGTTGTTTGGAAAATTTATGGATTTTTTTCTCAGTCTTGATAATAGCATTCACATTTACAACAATAGAATGATAACACCGGTACCAGTTTAGGCAAGCTCCTCCTGGAGAAGACCCTGTGAGGACAGGACAGGTGCAGATGTCTAGAGATCCAGCTGCGCATGTTGAGCCATTCTGCTGTTCCTCTTGGTGGAGGCCCGTCCTCACGGTGCAACAGGACCAGCTGCTTCTGAGCTCTCACAGCACTGCTCTCTAGCATTCGCTCTAGCTGATACCACAAACAGATCCAAAAAGCTCAGTTTACAAAACAATTTAACAGAAATCTATGTGCTGCCATTAATTCAATAAATTAGGCAACATGTCAGCACCTCTGACGCTATTCCCCTCCGTGT
The DNA here is from genome assembly GCA_032359235.1 of Enteromius mattozi. Taxonomy (NCBI): domain Eukaryota; kingdom Metazoa; phylum Chordata; class Actinopteri; order Cypriniformes; family Cyprinidae; genus Enteromius; species Enteromius mattozi. Next base: position 4,286,095 of record JAUMHE010000048.1, read on the forward strand.
AAAATAAATCAGATTTGATTAGGCTATTGATATGACTGGAGTCCTGATGTGAGTACAAATTTGCTTTAGAAGTAGTTTTTACTTCTTTATAGGCAAAACATTTTTAATGACAATTCACCTCTCCCACAGTGGGCTCCTGTTCGCCCACACCAACTATGATGATGCAGTCTGCTTGTCTGATGCAACGCTGATTCCAGGGAGTCAGAGAACTGTCAGACTGATACAGAACAATCCGGTGGATGTCCTCTTGCTGACCCAACCAGCTTGACAAACGATACTCATGAACACTGAAAAGGAAACAAAAACACAATGTTTCACTTATGTCACTGGAGAAAATACACAATCCATCCTAATTGGCATACTACCCATCTTAAATGATATGTAAGATTAAACTACATTTATGACATGGTAGTGTTTCCCAAACCTGACATGCTGACTTTATACATAATATAAATATGTTTCTACCCATTACCCATGTATACAGTCATTCATTTTCAGTCACAAGACCGGCTTGAAGACTTGGAGGGCAAAACATCCATAGAACCGCAGCACAAGCATGTCAATTTTAGATCACCTCTCAAAAGAATAAATCGTTTTTAGAAAAGTATTTGTGAACAAACCCACACCATTTGCAATCCATATTAAGCACCCGTGGCAATAAACAGTGCAACAAAATGTTGTAAAAACACTTAAAAGTGCCGTAATATATTTAAAACAGTAATATTAAAAGATCAAATTCAGTTTTCGCCATATTAAAGATGTTTTCCTTAAAATGTTTTTTTTTTTTTTTTTTATCGGAAACCACTTAAAGTGAAACTTTGCACACTGCGTTTATATTCTGGGTCCATTTTCTTGCCTGTACAAAATATACACCATCGATAAGGTTTTTACTGAAATTCGCCTTTTATTATCTGCGTTTTAATACATTATTACTTGATGCAATCTACGTAAAAATAACTGGTGGTCAGAGGAGCAAAGCAATGTTTTGGCATTCCTATAAGGGTGTGACGTCACATGAAAACTATCAATGTGTACAGTATGCAAGTATACAATTCTCACCTGTCCAAGGCTGCAACACCTAGGCGCTGTTTGATGATGTCACTGGTTAGGAGCAAAGTGGGGCCTAATTAAAAGTGAACACAGTCAACTTAGTATCAGCTTTCCTTTGAAGCAAAGTAAGGAGGGAAAAGAGACAGATAGCTGACCAATAGCACTGAGAGCATGCTGCAGCTCCAGCGTGAAGGCAGTCAAAGGCACCTCCTCAGACACAGGCAGTATGGCCACCGTAGAAAGATTGGCAGCTGGGTTACCTGCGTCCCACTTACTGCTTGGGGTGTGAAAACCCAGACTGCGCACTATAAATATCAATAATGTGCATTAGGGAAAATTTGAAACACAAACAGAACGCAAAAATGTTTCACTAACACTCACCTGATAGTGGACCATTCACTTGCTGCATGTTGCCCAAGATTTTCTGCCCAAGAAGATGAATCAGGCGAGTCACAACCTATGAAGGAGTGTTATGTGTTAATGTATATGCAACAGAATATCAAGTTATGTGTTAATGATTTGCTTTTATACAGTCTAACCTGTGGGTATTTCCTCTTAATAGAGTTAAGAGCTCCTTCAGGCAGTTTGGCCAGTTCAGAGTCTCTGACCGCATGGACTGTAGTGGCTCTGTTCAAATGAGTCAAAGCTTCAACCTAACACAAGCATACATATTTTTAAAAGATGGAAACTGCAGCAAGAATTTTATTAAACACTCTATAACATTTTATAACACAATTTTTTTCCTTTAATGCATTTCCTATAAAAACATTTTGAATATATTGACACTTTACTTAAAGCATTTATGTATAATGCATTTTAAAAATTTATTAAAGGGTATAATGCATTATAATTATTCATAATCTGCATTGTAATACATTGTATCTTCTTGTAAATAATTACAATCAATTTTAAAATGCATAGTCACTATGAATTTATAAGTGTTATAATGTATAAACTGTGGTCAAAACTATTCATAAGATTGTACAATGCATTATTAGGTGCACTACAAAACTAAAGTCTTTAAGTAAAATGTTACTGGTATATGTTCTAAAAATGTACACCAGTATATAGATAGGCGCACACACATGCACACACACACACGCACACACACAAACACACACACGTCCACTTACCACACCAATGAGGTCTCCTCGACCATACTCTCCTGCAAGCTCTTTTTTCCCATTATCCTTCATTATGACAGAACGCAGACGTCCACTCAGAACAATGAAAGTGCTATCTGACTTATCTCCTTGTCTGGGAAAGACAAAACAGAAAAATGAAATTTTATGAAAGCAGAAAGCACAGTTTATATAGGACTGAGAGATTATATAGGAAAAGTGTGCTTACCTATAAACAGCCCGTCCGGCCTCCAGTGCCATCCAGTCCAGAGCAAAGTCAATCTGTCGGACAAAGGAGGAGACCCTTCGTACCACTGTGTGAGCTACATTTAATACCATCCTAGGCTCGGCACGCATTATCCTAGTAGATAAAACACACAGTTGACATGTTAAGCAGTGTTCTGATATGCTATATATAATTTTCTACCATTTTACAATAAATCTTTCTAATTATTACATTTATGTTGTTGTTGCTATTGATTTATGTCCTACATAAAGCCAAACCAGTAATTACAGCTTTTAAATAAAAGCGGTCTACATAGGGTTTAATAAACCCAAAAGGGTCAGAAGCAGTTTGTTACTTTTTAAATAAATACTAGAAAGCATCAAATTATAATTTTTTTCTAATCAAATGATTAATTTTTATAATCATCTTGGATTTTATTAGATTTGTCCTTACAGCTGGTGGGGAGTACATTTGCTAGAACCAACTGAAAATCACATACTCATAGAAGTGTGTTTTGGAGATGGACAGGAAGCAGCAGTCACGGTGGGCACGCACAGAAAAGATGAGAGGCTCTCCTGTGAGAACAGCCAGGTGGCCCACCATCTCTCCAGGGTGAGCCACAAAAAGACATGTTTCGTCCACTCTGTCAATCAGTCTCTGGTAAACATGGAGAGTTCCTGAGATGACAAACTGCACGCTTACATCCTGTCACAGACACAAAGTAGAAATTGATTCACACGTGACTTCATTTGAAATGATAAATAGACTGTAGGGTAGTCAAAGTCACAGGTGTACCTGATCTCCCTCGCCTGCAACAATAGAGCCCGCCTTAACTTGTCTCAGAGTCACCCTATCTTCCAGAAGACTGGGGTCCTGAAGCAGTTACATTTTTGTATCACATAAAAATTCAGGGCAAACATTACAATATATCAAACTTCTTACTTCAGTAGATCAATATAATTAATGCGGCCTGACCTGAAGCTGAATAATTTTAAGCAAGTCCTTTTTCGCAGCTTGGAAAATGGCATTAATTTTACAATGGTGGATGTGGCTGGAGTGCCCTCCAGTGTCTGAGTAGTGAAACACAGCTGAAGGAGAATGTTGCATTGTCACCGACTTCTTCCTTACAGACTGTACAAGAGACAAAGGCACACTTGAGATATACAAAATATAAACAAATGTGATGGAAAAAAGCACAGTTTATAGCTTATGGACAGTTTATTATACCAAGGTACCTTATGAATGGCAATAGGGCTTGAAGGGGCTTGCTCTTTTGTGTTGCTTGCTCTGTCAAAGGCCATATTGCGGTCAGGAGAACCAGCTGGAAGATAAGCACACATTAGCACACTCAAAAATGTTCATTATGAATGTATTCAAGTACTATGTACAATGTCAAAGTCAGTATTGGGTATTTGGTAAAAGTTGCATGGTGAACTACTACCATGGGTGCCGTCAAAAGGTGTTGACAGTGAGCGAGACTTCCTGAATAAAGCGGTAGGACTTTCTGTACGATACTTCCCAGCATCTTAAAAAAAAGAAAAAAAGAAAATAAGACCTAAAGGCTGTTTTATAACTCTAAGTTATATATTTTTAATTAGGATGATATTAGGAAAGTTTAAACAAAATTGTACAAATTAAAATTCTGCCATTTACATGTAAATGATGGATAGCAAATATTTGTATTTAACTATATACACAAACATACCCTCTCCTCTTGTGTCACTATAACGATCTGTTGGCCTCTGCGGGACCTTTTCAGAAACTTCCTCAGTTGTCTGTGAGTGTCTGCGTAGTCCTTTGCCTGGACTGGCTTCTCCTACAACACTGGCCACTGAGACCAGTGGAACAGCTTGACTTTCCTACAGGAATGGAATATTCGACATACACACTGTAAAAAATACTGTAATACTTTAACATAGTTTCCAAAAGTAGACAATGATTTATAAACATCTTACCTTATTGAAAAGTTCTGTGGTTAGGCCTAGATAGTTGTGAAGGGCAAGAAAGGTTACTCTCTGAAGACGCACCATGATAATCTAAAAAAAAAAAGAAAGAAAGAAAAAAGCTATAAACCATCATAAGCAAAACAAAAGAGGTAATAAATGCTGTTCTTTTTAGCTTTCTATTCATCAAAATGATAATAATGTTTCTTGAGCACCAAATCAGTATATTACAACAATTTAGGAATCATGCTGTTGCTGAAAATTCAGCTTTGCCATGACAGGAATAAAGTACATTTTACAATACATTCAAAATAGAATTTTAAATCAAACCTTTGTGACCTAAGAGACAAAAGCGTTCTTACCAGCCCCATTTGATGTTAGAGTATTTTAGGCTTTACGTTTTACCTGAACAACCCTAACTAGGGTCTCTGGGTATTTCTCAAAGACGGACTGGAAAGCCTGTGCAGGAAGGCGGAGAACAGTAGTTGGGGCTGCTGCCCTGGCTGAGACAGTTTTATAGGGAGCTGGATATCCCTACAGAATAACGGGTTTAAACATGAGACACATTTTAAAACTCTGTGGGCATGAAAACACGTCAGATGACTGACATTTGCATATCAGAGTGGGCAAAAATGAGGCCAGATGGGTTTTACAGTGATGACATCAAGGATGCTGAGAAGACTGTGAACACTGTCTCCAGGCAAAACATGCTTCACCACAACCTCAGTCCCATCCTGAGTCAAGAAAAACAAAAATACAAATCTATGTAATAGACTAAAAAAACAAAGCAATTTCTTAGTAGCATAGATTAAAAACAGTTATACTGTTTGGCTCTTACATTCTCATGGATACACAGATCAAGACGCCCATCCTGCACTACAAAGATGCTGTCATCAGTGTCTCCTGGGCGAAATAATCCTTCCCCTTGCTGCAGCTGCACAAACACCATGTGCCGACACAGTTCCAGGAACAGAGGCTTCTCAAAATGACCCAGAACCCTGAGAAACACATTACCTGCTGAACAGCACTGCCAGATCTTTGGTGCTTAGATTCTATGCATTTTTACTTATGTAGGATGACATGACAAGGTACTAACCTCACATTTTTCAGCATATACAGGACCTCAGAGGGCAGGTGAGAGTTCTGCATGTCGAATTCAGTCAGATCTGCTTCCAAGAGTGAAGGTGGAGGCTCTTTCGGCTGCAGGGATGGTGGCTCTCTTCGGATGCGTAGGATTCTGATCAGGAGATGGATAGGAAGTTCAGATGCTACTGGATTGACTTTTAAAGGGTTACTCCACCCCAAAATGAAATTTTTGCCATTAATCACTTACCCCCATGTTGTTCCAAACTCGTAAAAGCTTTGTTCGTCCTCAGAACACAATTTAAGATATTTTAGATAAAAACCGAGAGGCTAGAGACTGTCCCATTGACAACTAAGTAATTATCACTGTCAAGGCCCAGAAAAGCATGAAAGACGTTGTCGAAATAGTCCATCTGCCATCAGTGGTTCAACTGTTACGTTATGAAGTGACGAGAAAACAAAAATAATGACTTTTTCAACAATTCTTCACTGTAGTACCATTTTGGAGAATATCCACTCCACATAAAACGCTTAGAAGAGTGTATGCATTTTGCGTGGAGTGGATACTCTCTAAAATGGCACTACGGTGACGAATTGTTGAATAAAGTCATTATTTTTGTTTTCTTTCTGTACAAAAAGTATTCTCGTCGCTTCATAACATTACAGCTGATGGCAGACGGAGTCACAAGTCTCCCGGTTTTCATCTAAAACATCTTAATTTATGTTCAGAGGATGAACCAAGCTTTTACGGGTTTGGAACGACATGGAGGTAAGTAATTAATGAGAACATTTTCATGTTGGGGTGGAGTAACCCTTTAAACGGTTTGTGAATTTTCACGTACTTGCGAGCTATTGATAGAACTTTTGTTCTTTTTCTGGATCGCTTTTGAGATACCGGACCTGAGGCGGCTGGTGAGGATAAGGTCTGGACCTGAATGGACACAAGTAACACTGCAATTTAAAATCAACCCATGACCATCATATTAATCATAATTGTGTTGATAGTAACAAAAGAAACAAGGTATTTTTCATTCCAAGTAAGAAGTTCTATTACCTTTCTCATTATCTTCCTTCCATAAAACATTACTTTGTCTCTTTTTCTAAAACGGTATTTAGGACCTTCAGCTTGCTCTTCTCCTGGAAAATCAAAGGAAAAATGGTTGATAAAAAACACAAAAGTTTAAAACAGACATTTATATTTCATAATTTTATCACATAGCATCTACATGCTATCCCAGCTATATTACGTTTATTTAATAAGCACTTGTGAAAATTATTAACAATCTCACACTCACCAAACTTGTATCTTCTGAGCAAAAAAAAGCCAACAATACTGATGAAGGAAACTGCAACAGCAGCTCCGATTAGCACACCAGTCCACTGTGTGAAATCACAGTAAAGACAGTAATAAACTTTACAAACTATACAGACTACTGAGTCACTAAAACACAGGTGGAACTGTCATATACCATGCTACTCTGTAACTGATCCTCTATGAAGTGCTGCACTCGAGCCTTGATCTCAGTCCCAGATGGCAGCACTGCCTAAAATAAACAGAAACATAACAAAATCATCATTATAAACCATGCCTCGCTGCAGATTACTTAAGTAGAAAAGACTAATAATAGAGTAGCATGGCTTTATTTAGGCCTATGCATGAATTCATTCACAAAAACTCATGGATACACAGGTTCAGAAAATTCAAAAACATTTTTAATATCTCTTACCGGAAATATACTGCATGTATCATCTTGTTCTTTTTCTTCCATATCTAATACTGAGGATAAAGCAGAAATCAGTGCATTTGACAAATCAAATTACCTATATCATGGTTATTTTATAACTCACAATTCTCTCATGCATGAAGCATTGCCTACATGAGACTGTTAATTACAACATTAGTTATAATACCTGCTTTTACCGCAGCTCTCTTTACAAAATGTGTCATAGAAACAAATGTGATGGGGAAGTATCATGTGCTGTATTTCACTACTCACTAATATTGCCAAAATGGCAACATTGTTTTAAAAAAAATCTACCAAACTACAGACGAAAATGGCAATCAGGTAATCATGTGACTGTCGTCCCTCACACTGCAATCTGACACCCTGTTGATGTGATTCATGAGACCCCCATAGCAAGGGGATAAAGTCAAACGCTCACTGCAGGGTGAAGGTGACGATAAAACTTAACATTTTAAGCGTGTTGCACAGAGTGGCAAAACATTGTAAATGAGAATTTGATTGGTTTAGGACGGGCTGCAGGTGGAGGATTGTGGCTCTGGGTCAGAGGTAAACACGGTTCTGTTGTTTACGCGCAAGCTGCGGCTGTAAACACGCTTTTTGTAATCAAATACACTGTCAATCACTGTAAAGTTAACTAACACGACTGTAAAAACATTATGAGGTTGTATAACGTGAATATCCTACATGCAAATAATACCAAAAGATAAATGGGAAATACCTTCTGAACGGCGTTTCCGAACTGTTTTGATCACTCTCAATGCACTTCGGAGTCTCCCAGGGATTCCATTCACAATGTCAGTGCCCCCCACCGATTACACGTGTTGCCAGATAATTCAAAAAAAAAAACAACTGTCCACACAATCTAATTAAACAAGCCCAAAATAAACTTAAATGTACACTTTTAAGTAAAGATGTACGCATTAGAAACCATGTTTGCTTTTTTAAAAACACTAACACTTTACACTAACGTTCTCTATTATTATTTTTTATTTTATCTATTTGCTTTGAGAACTTACTATGTGCACCAGTAAGACATCACTTACATATTATTGCTCCTTTGTTGGTTTGATTGCTTTTATTTTCCTATTTCAAGCATCTGCTAAATGTAAAGTAAATGTAAACATAATACAAGTATTATAATAAACTGCAACTTTCTGCAAAGTTAATGTCTTTTATTCAGTTATACATATATTTTAATGGCAATAATAATATATAATAAGAATAATAAAAAATAAAAGTATGTACAGTACATATAAACTAGCAACTGTAATATACAACAACAATTCGACTCGCTATATAGAATTTATGAGTTTATCAAAATAAGCCCTTAACAAACGGATATGGCAACACTGCTGAGGACCAACACAAAGTCGCCTTTCAGTATTCGCTGCTCCTATTGGCTAGCTCCAGGCTGATCTAACCAATCACAGTTGATTTCTTTATCACGCTGAACGTGGGAATACAGTGATCTTCTTGAAAGCGCAGTAACACACTGTTCAAGGTGAGCATGTGTCTTTTTATTTTTTTTATTGATTTTTACATGCTATTTCATTAATTTATACTTTATATGTGGCCTGCTACTTTGTCATTATTTTATCGCGATATGTAACGTAAAGGTGATTGCAGTAAACGATGTTGACAACACAACTGTTAGTTAATAGCTTTCATTCTTCATTTTGAAGCAGTGTTTCTAAGAATATTTAACTAGAATGGATTAAGACGACCTTTAATGTTGTCATTATTGCTTGAAATACAAAAAATACATAATTTACTAATGATGGTTGTTAATGTTTGCACCGTTCATGCTGATTATCAGCCCACAACTCCACCTGGAGCAGTTCATCTGCTTCCTTCGTTACATACTATATATATATTCGTAGTTAATCTACATGGTATCTCACTCAAATAATTTGAAGAACACTATAATAATTTGTCTCATGCTTAAAAATAAAATACATTTCCATAAGTAATATGAAATATGAATTTGACTGATTTCTGAACAGGTTGTTTTTGCAGTTAAATCACTGTAATATGGGGGTGCTGTCAGCACTGACACGGGGGCTTGTGAGAGGAGCAGACAGAATGGCAGAGTTCACCAGCAAGCGCGGGCCCAGGACATTTTACAAGAGCAGAGGTGCGAGACCCACTGGAGTCCTCACTTCCAGCAGAAAGTTCATACCCGTACAGGCCATGATACCAGAGTTTGTGGTGCCCAATCTGGAGGGATTTAACCTGAAAGCATACGTGTCGTACAAGACCCCTGCAGGGACGGAGCCGCCCATGACTCCAGAGATGCTCTTTAATCAGGTGGTGGTCCCACAGATCGAGAGAGACATTGAGGAAGGGGTTTTCGATGAGGAGAATCTTGAGAAATATGGATTAGATAAAACACAAGAGGGGAAGCTGTTCAAGCTACATCCCAGGAACTTTGTTCGTTAAGTGGACTGTGTAAAAATGTGTGACGTTTTCTTAAACTTCTGAACAGAAGTCATCAAAAATTAAAACCATTTCATATGTGGCTCTTTATGTGGAAATGATTAAAGACTACTGGAATTAAAAGTTTTAAACCCCTAGCAAAACTGATATATTGACAGTGAATACTTTTGTAAAGGAAGAGTTTTTAAACTGGTCTTAGGCGGTGAATGGAAATGTTCAAAGAAAAATATATAAATAAGATTTAAGTAAATAATAGAAAAATGAGTTATAAATGAATAAACAAGCTTTTTGATTGATTAAAATTAAAATAAAAAAGTAGATAAAGTTATGATTAGGAAAACTAAAGAGAAACCCCATATTTTACAAATACTGAAGATTTTAGTGAAATAAAAAAGTTTATACAAATAAATGATAAGGGGAAAAAACAGCTGTGTACCTAAATAGAAATCAAGTATTTTCCAAATAATATTTTAGACATACTATTAATTTTTTTATTATGCAAGTATAAATTATATACATGCCTTTCGTATTTTGGGGTATTTAAAAAATTAAAAACCCCTATCTTAGACAGTTTTACAAAAGAAATGCATATATAGACACTTGTTTTTATTAATAGGGTTATAGTTTATTTGTTATAAAAGGTCTTTGTCTGGTTCTCAGTGTAAAACTAGAAAAGTTCCTTTACATTTTCTAGCTAAAATATATAGTCAGAAAATAACACTCAAAAGATCTCAAAATAGCATATACTGAGTACTAAGCAATAGTGTATATGTTACAGCAACACAATGCAGTGAAATGTTCAGGTCCAAATAACCTCAACTTAAAAGGTTTTTAAAGCCCGTCATATCAGCTGTGTTCAGGAAGAGGGGGTGGGTTCAGACGGCTTCTGCTTGTCCTCTGGGCTCCAGTCCCATCTCCACACGTGCATCATGTGGTCGTAGAAGGAGCAGGTAGCCATCAGACAGGACAGAGACTGGGAGTCTCTAGCAGGGCTACTGACGGGGTCCGGAACTGAACTTTTTTCTGGTAAAGGACACCGGTCAGGTATGTACCGCCCAGAGTCATCCTCCAGAGAGGTGTCGAAGCTGGCAGTGGGAGATTCATACTGGATCCTGAGATGACCTCCAAACTCACTGAGCGCAACGCTGGTTTGGGGAGGTTCTTGAGGAGAAGGGGGTGTGGAGTTGCTTAGGGAGAGTCTGGACCAGTCTGCTCCATATGCTAAAGAGTTGTGTAGAATATAGGAGGCCAGAACTGGGCATGGTGTGTCTTGTCCCTCTACAAACATGAATATTGGGGAGAAAAACAGCATAAAACAAGTAGAATTCCCAATCAGGAACTGTTCAAAAATAAAAATTTCTTTAGAATAATATTTACCCCAAACATTTGACCATTAGCATACATTTTGTAATTGCCATATATTAAGAGTAATTCTTACCTATAGCTTTCTGGCAGTGGAGGATATGGAAATCATTATGCATGCATGCAGCTAGCAGCAGGTGCTCTTGACTGGGGTGCCACTTGAGTCTCCACACACCTCCACCCACTGCGGTCTCACTCAAGGGCTGCTTCATGCTCCTGCCATCCCAGAGCAACACGTTCTCATCATAGCTGCGAGAGGAACAAACGCATGTACAGTACATTTGTCATATGTTTCGATATTGTGTGGTCAAGTGAATTCACCCAACTGGCCAACAGAAAACCGTTTGGCTTGAAAACAATGTTGCTGGGAGCTGTGCTTCATAAACTGCTAGCACAGACAATTTTTCCATAACAGTTCAAAAATGAGATCACATTTGACATATTTCTTTCTTCAGACCATCATAATTATTTTCTCTATAGTTTTTTGTTAATGTTTTTAAAAGTCATAACACAATAATGGACTTTTTTCTTACTGGAGCAAAAGGAATGCAAAAAAAGATATCTGTTGTTGTCTCCCATGTACCCCAGTACAGGTGTTTTTTTGTTTTTGACTGAGCAGTACTTACCTTCCTGTGGCTAGTATGTGCTCTCGATGGGGGTTACTGTGTATGCTGCATACTCCCATTGTGTGTCTGTGACAGGACAGAGTGGCATTAATAATGACTGCACAAACAACCATCAAATAGAACGTAATTAACTTAAACAGTGACTCAAACTAATGTTGCTGGCTGAAAATCCATAGCTTGTGTCTGACCTTTTGCTGGTGAAGGTAGGGGAAGAGGGACCCATTCTCAGATCCCAGCCCTTTAGTTTGCAGTCATCACCACCTGGGACAGCAGTAATTGCAAAAGTAACAAAAGTTATGATGCTCAATCAATGCTTTGTAATTCTAGTATTGTATAATGTACTATTAATAAACTGAATTAGCTTATTTTTATTTAGTAATTTCTGAGCTTGTAAATCTGATTCTTTTTTACATTTTTCTTTTTAGCTTCATTTTTTCCCCATTTATTTTAGTCAGATGACAATTTTTTTTTCATCTATTATTTTATTTTTCATTTATTATTTGTATTTGTTTCCAGATTTATTTTAAAGAACAGAAACGTTTTAATAGTGTTTAAATTACCCTGAACAAATGAGCATATATGCAATAGCACCACAAACAGCTCCTTTTGCCTGCTGTTTTTCCCTCATACCTGAATAAACAATCTGTGTATCCCAGTAACTAAATGCTGAGATCCAGGCTTCAAAGTCATGAGCTTTCCACTGACACACAGCAGTTAAACTGGCTTCCCCTAGAGACAGCGCTGTGAGAGAGCCGCTCGAGTCACTGGACACCACACGCACATCACTGCTGCAAAAACACCACAGTAACCATTATACACAGAGATGATACAATGCCAAATCATCGGTCCATCAGTGCTGAGTGCACCTTACCTCTCACCTCTCCCTGTGGACCAGTCTAAAGACAAGGCCAGTCTGTCAGGACCCAACTCTGTGCTCAGCTCATGCTCCAGAACACATGTGCCCTGCTACTGGAGACACAGTCCAGACAGGCAGAAGACACTTAATGAAGTACAAGTACAAATACAACAATAAAATACAGTGTCTACAGTGTTTAAAGCAGTGGCTCTCAATCAGGGTACCTCAAAGAAATACGCAGGATGAGTTTGTCACAGCTTGTCACTGAAGCAGTACTCTTAACTTGTACCTTATGGGCACACTACACTACACTGGGCAACTTTGGGAAATGTTGCCGTCAATAGACAACCAGGTAAGACACAGGGCCCAAGACCGATTTAAATTATCCAGATAGAAATTTGTAACACATTTTCAATGGAAAAGTGCCCAAGCAACATCGCTCAAAAAAGTTGCCTGGTAAAATTGCTCAAAATGTTACCCTGTGTATCTTCAGCCTTAGGGATGGATAAGGGCAAAGCTGTCCCTTTAAGGCTCAGTGACAATCTGTTGTGTAAAAAGTGTACCTTTAGGGGTACATATTTTGATAGAGTGGTTCCATTGCACAAAAGGTGCTTTTAGATAGATAGGTAGATCAACTTTAGGGTGAGTAAATGATGACAATTTCCATTTTTGGGTAAGCTATTAATATGATAATTAATTAAAGTCCCCCTGTGGTGAAAATCACGTTTTTTAATATATTTTTTTTATTTGTCTATGTGGTGTTTTTTAATATGCTTTTGCAGAGTATTTTGTAATTTTTTATTTAATCAATATAACGTAAGTAAATTATTATTATTATTAATAATCTGAATATTGAACTTAATTATCTTATTAAAATGCTGTTAAAAAAAACATTTCTTTTTTTTAAGTGTTTGATCTTTACTAAAAGATAAACATAGTTATACATTTCCAGCATAATTCCAGGTATTTGGATTTTTCTTTAACTATTATAAATAATAATTAGTGGTGTAAATAGAGATGAACTTTTATTATATCGAGCATGAATGCAATTTGTCACCTGAGGTTCCATAAGCTTGTACAACTGGATTTCTCCACTTGCAGTGGCCATGCCCAACACTGGGCGATCTGATATCGGCACGTGACACCTGAGAAATTAAAACAAATAAAAGCACTCATAATTCATGTGTACTGGCCAGTTACATAAAGTACTTGACTCAGCATCCACTCCATTACTGGCCATCTGTCAAGTGTGTTACCCTGCCTCATCTACACAGATTGGATGAATGCCATCACATACAATAAATAACATCCATAATACACTGTAAAAATACAGTACTACAGTACAGTGTGTAATTGTGTGAGTAAAGAGTGAGCAGTATGAGATACAGTGAGATTCACTAACCATTTGAGGTCGAGTATAGCAGGGGTGTCTATCCTCTGAGTCTCAGTCAGTGGAGGGATGAACGATGGTTGCGGATTACAGTCGAACAGATAAAGTCGACCGATTCTGCTCGGTGCTGTACAGTTTTCTGCGGTTTGCTGTTAACAGAAAACACCATTTCAGTGTAGGACTGACCAGTTAATACCACACAATACCATAAACTTAAGCCGAAAGATATTTTGCATTACCTTCTCATCGCCTTTTTGAAGTTGATAAGTCCCACACGCCAGAACATGAGACCACTGTGGTAATGGGCACCACTCCACGGTATCAGCGCTTAACTCCGTGTCAAACACCTGCAGGGTTCGGGTTCGAGACTGCCAGCCCATTTAAGCGGCACGGCATAACATGAAGCAACTTGGATAATCGCAGTAACTGACTAAGAAATGAGTGACCGTACGCTTACTGTCTGTCTGTGACCCCTGCATGCAAGCAGCACGCTGACCAGCTGTCATTAAATATTTCAATATATTAAAAAGTTTTATTTTATATCATTTTTATTTTAAATCAGTAGTTTGTATTATAGCTCGGTGCCAAATAATAGTTTCCAGTTCTTAAACATTTTCGTGTAACTTCGCCTTTTATCGTTTTTACGAGGTAAACAGGACGCGAATGGCTCAACAACTTCCGGGTTGCTGAGGTCTGACTGGCTGAGCGTTTAAATCGCGCCCTTGTTGTTTATGAGGAGCATGTAGTTTTCTAGTTTTAATGTGATTTTACGTCAAATCAGTATGGAACAAAACTCCGAGTCAAAATCTGTCCTTTGCACATTGCTGGATAAAAACGATCAGTCCAAATATGTGTTTTTCACGCAAAAGCGATCAGCAGGAGACATAAACATAGGGTAAGTTGACATGAAGCAGTCACAGTGCTCTACTCCTATTAAAAAACATATTTTATTTTGTTTGCAGTTATGGATTCATTATTCTATACTATTGTATTATTTATATTCTAAATTTGTTTTTTATGCAACAGTTTTATTTCAATTTTTTTTTTATTTCATTTGTCATAATGCTATGCATTGCATATATTGCTTATAATTGTATATATCACGATGCCCTGTTTTCTGTAGATTTACCAATGGTGAAGATGTTTGGAAAACACATCTTTCAGAGGAGATTCTGTCTCAGCTAGTAAGGATTTGATTTATTTTTGGGGTCTTTCTACGTGAGGGATATTCCTCTCTTATAACTACAATACAATGTTTTTGTTTCTTTACAGTTTAAGAAATTTTCATTGAAGTCCACAGAGGATTATACCTTCAAACTCAAGTGAGTTGCAACTTGAGGGGCAATTAATAAATCAATAATCCGATTTCTTGGTTGGCAAGATCTACTGACCTCTCTGAGAACCGTCTCTTGTGCATGTGGACAGATGTGCGTGTAAAGCTGGCAGAGCATTTGTGAAGCTGCAGGACGACAGTGCTGTGCTGCATTTAGGAGCGGAGCCCCCAGACCTCACTCTGTCCCTGTCAAAACTCAAAGACTCAGAGGGAAGGACAGAGGTCAAGGAACTGCTTTTTAAAATGGCAGACAGCCTGCAACAGCTAGAAAGTCAAGGCAAGCCAGGATATTTTCAATATTTGTACTCACTATTTTTTTTAGTTTTTCTAAATAATAAAACCATACCATACTAAATGTTTGCCGTTTTATCATTTTTAGGTTCTTCATCCTCATTTAGTCCAGTCAAGAGTCCTCAGAAAAGGAGTGCTGGTAAGTTAAGGCTGTACCTTTTAAGCATGTTAGTAGTAAACATCCGGGGGGGCTAATGAGTCCTAAAATGAATTTGTTATATTAACGTAAACCTATTTAAAATGCTAAAAAGCACTGATGTTATAATTTTGAGTGCTTTTTTTAAAGTGTATTTTGTTACAGCAGAAGTACACTGTATGTCAGCTTTATATAATTATATCAGAATTATTGTTCTAATTGTCAAAGCTCATTTAAAACTAGTGATGTCATGTTTTTTGTTTTAGAGTTTGAACCTAGGAAACACCATAAGGGTCCAGTAGTAGCGGTCAGAAAACGATTTCCTGGAGATTCTCTCATCAACCCAGGAACAAAAAGGTTAGTATTTTCATTGACTTTATTCTCCAAAATGAATAAATAGCAATCTGTGAATATCTCAAACAGGGTATTCTGCTCACTGACCTTTTCTGTTGATTTTACAGAAAGAAACCTGCAACAGGTGTAGCCTTTGATGAAGACGATGAATGAAGTGAGCATGAGCATTGAGTTAAAAAAAAAAAAAAACATGAACTGAAACTTTTTTTTAACCAACTCAACACTGTTTTTAAAATGTAACTTAAATAGAAATCACAGAATGAATAGTTTTAAGTCATCATGCATCTGTTTAAGGTTTTAGTAAATGATATTACTAAATTATTTCTTTTCCTTTTCAAATGTGTCACTAATAAAAATTGTATTTTTAAATAGCTGTGTTCACTGAAAATGTAATTAAAACCAGCCAAAGTCAAAATCAATTTAACAATTTATTGATTTAATTTTTCTCTTTTCTCCCTTTTAATATTAAAAACATCAGTTCACCCCAGTTAGCACAAGATTATGGAAACAATAAAAGTAATTGAAAACAAGCTGTAAAGGTCCAGTCGATCTTGTTACAAGGGAATCCACCTGAACATAGGTATTACTGGGTGAAAAAACGTTCATAAATATCGAATCATATTCACATGTACTGAATTTACATTCCAACGCACTTACAAGAAAGATAAAACTAAATCACCTCCTTAACCATAACGCTATTTTATATGATACAGAACCACACTCATGTTTGCTGGTGTCTTAAATCACTGCACATGTTAATTTCCAAAGTGAAAAGCAGCTTGCACTGATCTTTAGTTAGGCTGTTGAGGTTCTCCGTTAGCAGGAAATATATTCTGAAGTGGCCCAGACGCCTGATCTTTATGTAAAGAAGTGTTCAGTAGGTCAGTTTTCACAAAGCTGGTCACAATTAATTTACACGTTTCAAAAACTACGCTTCATTTCCCTTTGGTCATAGTACATGAAAATGCACAGAGGGCCTCCTTATCGGTCTAAGCTTTCCTCTCTTTGATAATATTGATCATACTCTTTTACCCATCAATGCCAGAAAAATAAGACACCATTATAGTACTAAGTGCCGACAACTGTGCAAGATTCAGAGATTAAGCACGGTTAGACTGTCACTGAGCGATAGGACCTAACCATCATGCACATCACTGAAATGAAGGAGAAGCATAATTTCATTTCAAATGAACAATATGATAGACTAATTTCAGGTCAAAATGAAAAATGTACACTTGCAATAAATTACAGTGCAAACGACAAAAAGTTAAAACCTCCTATTCAATAAACATTTTAAGGGTTCTCATAAATACATAAATCAATAGCAATGACCTGATTCTTGTCTATCTGTAATAATAGTGACTAAGAGTTCACCTTTGGCTTCACAGTGATAGCGTGACAATTATTATGAACTTTCTACTGACATCTGGAGCAGGAGCTCTTTCAACTGACATCTGATATTACTCAGCTTTTAACCATAATGCAACATAAATATTCCACCGAGACGGACACCGCATTTCAGAATGCATTCATCAAAAAAGAGAGAAACCCTTGGTTCGGGAGACACAAAAGTCAGCACAAAACACGTATGCCTTTTACATTCAAATTACAAGACCACAAACATCTCCATAGCAGGGCTGGCTCGGTCTGGTCCGACTAAAGGCCTTTGAATCGGTCACGAGTCATTCACTATTGAGTGTCCAATTTCAAATCTTCAATGAAGGTGCACGGGTACATTTGCATTCTTCGACAAGAACAACAGGTCTGTTCAAAACATTTAAGCATAGTAAAATTTCTTTAACCCACAACACGACAGGCTTGTCTTTTATAGCATGCTCTCAATGCAGGTAACGTTACAAATGAAACAGAGTAGGTCCGAGTACAGGAAAAAAAAAAAAGATGATTAGTTTTAACTCAACGTGAGGATAAACAGTCATAAAAAAAAAAAGAACAAGTTGCAGAGGCTGAACCCAGAGGCTGAGTCCTATTCTTTGAGGGATGATTATGTTATGACATCAACACTACAATTAAAACAATTCAACGTGTGATCAGATCATATTCAGTACGTTCATATTCAAATGTAAAGCGATACCAAAATAAACCATACGGCCATACGGTTCATAGCCTATCTAAGAAATACATTCTCTTTAATTCCCATCCAGCAGGCTTGAATATAAAGTACAGTAATACACGATTCCATAAGCCGTCATCTCCGAAATGCAGGAGGGGAGGCCCAATCACGTCCAGGCACCGACTGTGTCCGCAGTTCCCAGAAGAGCCGTCCTCTCGCTCTGCTACTTAAGTGCAAATGGAAACAAGAACAAGCCACTCGCTGGGCCAGAGAGACGGATCCTCTCCAGAGAGAAAAAAACGCACAAATGTCTTTCACCATAGAGACACGGGTCTAAACTTGAGGCTTCTTTTTTTTTTTTACATCTCTCTGTGAGATTAACAGCTGTTTCAGCACAGAGTGTCTGTATTAAAGGACAACTGCACCTGTGAGAAGGCAAAATTAAAAAAAAAATTTAATAGTGTAGTTTAATAGTCTTGTATTACTGCACTGAAAAAAAGTCACTGAATTTACCATTTTTTTAAAGTAAGTGGTCACAATTAATTTTAAATTTAAAAAATTGAATTTTTTTTTTTTTAAATGTAGATATATAAAAAATAAGAAGTTTGTAACCAGGCTGTTTTGTATATCTTTAAAAAAAATAAAATCTAAAACTACAAGATTAAAGTCGAAATATTATGAGAATTGAAATAAAAAAATTAAGAAATTCATAATATTTCAATAATAAAGTTGAAATTACAAGAATAAAGTCGAAATATTATGAGAATAAAGTCAAAATATTTCGAGAATAAAGTCGAAATTACGAGAAAAACGTTGAAATATTACAAGAATAAAGTCTAAATGTTTTGAGAATAAAGTCGAAATTACAAGAATAAAGTCTATGATAGACGTAATATTTATATTTTATTCTCATAATTTTGACTATTCTCAAAACTTTATTCTCGTAATTTTAGATCAAAATGTTTTTAAGGTGGCATTAAAACACTGTCGTAGTTTTGAGTCACCATTGACTTCCATAGTAGGAAAAAATGAAAGTCAAAGGTGACCGAAAACAGCCTGGTTACAAACTTTCTTCAAAATATCTTCCTTTGTGTTCGGTAGAACAAAGAAATTCACACAGGTTTGGAAATACTTGAGGGTGAGTAAATGATGACAGAACTTTCATTTTTGGGTGAACTGTTCCTTTAACTTGTGAGATAAATGAAACATTATAATCCATTTTATTATTTTTTTGACATTCCAACGGAAATTTGCTCTATCATTTTTAACAGAATAAAGCTCTTATCTTTATAAATCAAACCTAAGATGACTGGTAATAAGTAATAAGTCTTTTGCAGACTGTGCCAAGCAGATTTAATTGAATTATCTTATCAAGTGAAATATAGATTTTATGTGCCTGTGTCAAGTCTTACCCTCTCTTCCTCAAAACTGATCAGTCCTTCATCATCATCACTCTCGAGCTCTTCTGGCTCTTCACTTACGAGGGCGTTGAGTTCTGTGTTAGTGGGACGCGGCCGGAGGATGCTGAGCAGCCGTTGCAGTGGCGACTGACCAGCACTAGATGGGGAACTTTCTTGCTGTTCTAAGTTATCACTTTGCTTTTTTGCAAAGTTGACAAAGACCTAAAACAAAAGAATGGATTTGTTACAGTATGTAGCTTTTGGATTCATATTTCACACATTTAGTTAATCTTCTGCATCAATAACTAATGTCTGTTCACATTTCTCTTTCATTGTTAGTCGCTGAGGTATACTTACGTTGTCCAAAGTTGTCTGGCTGACAGAATAATCTTCGATGCTCAGCACTTCGACCACCTGCTCCATTTTGCTGAAGACCTGAGCCAGAGAGATGTTCTCGGACTTCAGCTGGTACTGAATCTTTGTGTGGTGCCGCTCCTTATGTGAAAGAATACGCACAAGTTTACAATTTTTACTGCAAGCAAAGCAAGCTCAAAATATATGCACATGTACACTTAGTTTTGTCAGCACTGCACAAAAACACCTTGTGAGAGCTTCTTGCGACTTTGAAAACTCATTGTCTTATATATTACAATCCAAACTGACATCACGGAGGTACAGTACTTGTATTTTTTTGGCCATCTGTTTTAGAGAAATTTCAGCTGATGCACAGCAAATATGAAATATCTGCATGTCGAGTCAAACTCTTGTCCTTAAACTTACCTTTATACATGTATTTCCAGTCAAAATCTCCCCAATCTCACCTTTAAGATGGCCTCTGGAAAATTCCTGTTGAAAAACCGTATCACTTCCCTGACGCTAGCGGTGGTCTTAGTGCGTACTGTTATCATGTATCCATCCCCAAATCTGAAAAATATAAATAAATGAAAGAACAGAGAGTCTGCATTTTTAAGAAAACTGCACTCCTGTATCACACATTATAGTGGTGAGACTTTTCAAACCTGTTTTTGAGATGCTGGATGCTTCCCAGACACTTGAACCTGCCGTTGACCATGATGCCCAGTCTGGTACACAAGGCTTCACACTCCTCCATACTGCAAACAAATACATCAGTACATTAGTGCTATTAAAACTAAACGTAAAACAGAAATGAAGATTTATATAGTTACTACACCTGTGTGATGTCAACACCACAGAGCGTCCGGTCTTGATGATGTCAAGAATCAGATTCCATAAGAAACGACGAGCCTTTGGGTCCATACCTGTGGTGGGCTCATCCTAGAACAGATCATGAAAAGATCATGTTAAGACCATCTACAGTAATTAAACACAGCTCAGCTGCAAAAAAAGTCTTCTTTTAAGGATGTTTTCATATTCCTTGAAAAATTATTCAATTACTTGAAAAACTTTTTAATTAAAGGTTTTTTTTATATCAGATACTATCTTTTATTTTTCTTAGCCTGCTGGCAAATAGTTTTTTTTCTTGTTTTAAGAAAAAATCCTACATAATTTTCTGACATATATGTTTTTAAAATAGTGTGAAAATAATAGAAATAGCACATTTTACTGGAGTTTTATACCTAGTAGATAAAAAAACAATTCTGTCAAAAAATACCTTGTATTTTTAATACTGAAAATTAATTACTAGTGTCTTTAGCAAAGCAAAACAATAACATGAAAATAAAACATTAATATGTTAAATTTTATTAATTGGAGTTTTATGAAAAAATAAAAAACACAAATAGGGTAAAAAAACAAGCTTATTTTGAGATATACTCTATATTAATGTAAATTAAGCAACAGAGTCATTAGCATACCCTAGTGAAAAAAAAAATACTAAAATGTATATAAATATAATACAGATACATTTATGTGCTAAATAAAAATACGCTGCAATTGTACTTCCTCTGACTAGAGAGGATCTGTCTCTCTGGCCAGGTGAGTGGGACATTTTTGTTTTTAAAATTGTGTAAAAATAATTAAGAATATATCTTTTTTTTTTTATATATACCATAAATCAAGACTAATACTGATTAAAATGATTTTTTTGCAGCAGTGAGTGTGGAACAGGATCTGAGAGAAGAATGATAGATATCTAACCAGAAAGATGAGTGAGGGATATCCAATCAGAGCAATAGCTGTGGAGAGTTTACGTTTGTTGCCTCCACTGTAGGTGCCAGCAGGTTTGTCAGCATACTTAGACAACTCCAACTTCTCCAGAGCCCACTGAACCACCTTCAGGACACAAAAAGAGAGTGAATTTGAGAGCGGGATCTTTTATTCTTAACAGCAAAAACAATGCATTTCAAACTGCAGCTGACAATTATAGATTGCTAAGTGCTCTTGCACTTTTTAAACTGATTTCAATAGCGCTTTTAGGAGCTCTCATACACACTTGACTATCACTGATAAGCGCATGAAAGCCCTTCACAGAATGACGTGTGACTACACTGAGTGTGTGTGTGTGCTTACCCGTTCCTCATCTTTCCAGGGGATGCCACGGAGGCGTGTGTACAGCTCCAGATGTTCTCGAGCAGTCAGGTCATCAAATAGAGCATCAAACTGAGGGCAGTAACCGATGCTCTGCTGCACACGTAAAAGCTCCCGCAAGATACTGCAGGATAATGAGAAACTCATTCTGACCAAGCCATTCACATTAGTAGTATACAGAAGAAAATGAAGCTTTAAATCAACAACACAGAACTGCATTAGGGGTAAGTGGAAATAATATTTAGACAATAAGACTCAAAACTAAGACTTTAAATTATGTTTATTTTTCTTAATTCTTCAGAGAAGAATTCTCATTTTATTTTATTTTTTTTATACACATAAATGTTAGGGGTTTTATGCTTAATAATTACCAATAATTAAAAGACATTTTTCATATTAAGAAATGTGCATTGCGCACAAGTATTACTCCAAAGAAAGTTATTTATGATCAAGTCTCAAGTGATATGTCAGTAAATATGTTAATAGATTCGAACTATACTTAGTATACAATATTATATATACAATAGTATATGTATAACTTTTTTTATTAGTTAACATCAAAACTTCCTTACAAAAAGTCAGTTAAAAATAATTGCTTTGAGAAATACAATTATGTAAGATGAGACTTTTTTTAAATTTAAGTTTATTTTTCTTATTCCTTGGAAAACAGTTTTTTGCCTTGTTTTAAAATATACACATAAATATAGACAAATTATTGGTTTATGCTTAAAATATAACAAAAAGAAGAAGAAGGAAAAAAAAAATATATATATATATATATATATTTATAAATAAAGAAATAATATATTCTATATTCTGGCCAAAAACAGAGAAGGATGGGGAAGAGAGGGAGAATTAAAGTAATAAAAGTATCTAAAGAAATAAAAGTTGGTCTGAATGTAGCACCTGTGTCCCTGAATAAAGGCCTCTCCCCCTGTTGTGCTCTCATCTCCTGTCAACATTTTGAAGGTTGTGGTCTTTCCTGCCCCATTCACTCCCAGCAGCCCAAAGCACTCCCCAGGACGGACCCCCAGGCACAAACGGTCCACCGCCAGGATCCGGCCCATCTTGCGAGACTTGTACACCTGTGAGGAAACACAGGCTCTGAGGATACTTTAAGGACTGTGCAAAGGGTTCAGGCCAGATGCACTGAGTTAAGGCACAGTTTTAAAATGTCATAGTGTGTCTGACCTTGGTTAGGTTGTCAATCTTCAGCATGTCATTGTCAGCATCTCCCCTCAGCACTCTGCGTCTCTCACAGGCCACATCAACATCATCGTCATCAACGGGCTGACTGTTGACAGGCACTCTCCTTCAATGAAATGAAAAGAGTGACCTTTAGAACATTTTCATTTTAAACTGTCAAAAGCACAAACATGCTGTACACAAAATCACACTCACTGGGCTTTCCTGAGGAAGTTGTACTGGCACAGAATTGTAATGAGAAAGCCAACAAAACCCTCAATGGTCATTGCCACCAGTCCCCGTGTCACAATGTCCCATTCAAATGGAGACTTCACCTTATCAAACTGGCCTGCAGGGAAGAGAAGGCATTTAACCATCTGAAAAGAGCAAAGAACAGCCCTCAACGATGCCCTGAGATGAAGAATGCATAAACACACCTATCTTGGCGTAATACTCATTGATATACTCATTATAGGCCATCTCCATCAATCCATGACCCAGGTTATAGTTGGGAAAGATGAGAAAACAGGACTTCAGATAGCTGTTTACCAACTTTAGATCCTGTAAAAAAAAAAAAGAAAAGAAAAAAATTTAAAGTGATAAAATGTTACATTGTTACATGTATTTTAATAATTGGATACAGTTGATTACTGAGGTGGGTCAGGAAAAAATGCCAGTTTAAAGGAATAGTTCACCCAAAAATTTTAATTCTGTCATTAACTACGTTCATGTCATTCCAAACCCATTAGACCTTTATTATTTTTGATGAAATCCAAGAGGTTGCATAGACAGCAACACAACTACCACGTTCAAGGCCCAGGTAGTAAGGACATTGTTAAAATAGTCTTTGTGCACAAAAAGTATTAAAGTAACTTCATAAAATTACAGTTGGACAACTATAGTCACATGGACTATTTTAATGATGTCTTTACTACCTATTTGGGCCTTGAATGTGGTAGTAGTGTTGTTGTTTATGGAGGGTCAGAAAGCTCTCGGATTTCATTAAAAATATTGTAATTTGTGTTCTGAAGATAAATAAGGCCTTACAGGTTTGGAATGAAATGAGGGTGAGTAATTAATAACCGAATTTTCATTTTTGGGGTTGGGAGTAAGATACATAATGAAGACATAAAAAAAAATATTTTTTTCAATAAAGCATGAGCTCAAAAGAATGTTGGCATACAGTTTATACACACAATTTATTCACATGCCATGCCAGTGATAAAAATGTATCTGTCTGACCTACCTTGTCACGCTCGAACAGTTGTAGGAGGAAAGTGGCCACCGTGGCTGTGATGCCAATGAAGAGATTGATGACTATGAGGAAAACATAAGCTGTGCTGGGCACCTCAAACCAGAAAGAGGCTGGATACATAATGGGGGTTATAGACCAGCTAAAAAGAGAGAGCGAATTGTCAAATTTTATGTGTCATTTTAAGACCCAAATAAAACTGATTAAAAACTGTATTTATTGTCTCTCCACATCTGATTGAGTCTTCGTACAGAAGGAGCTTACCCATAAAGGAGGAAGAGAGAAAGCACTGCTGGGAAATTTGTAGGTGACGTGTAAGCAGGAAGGTCAAACACAAACAGAATCAGGACACAGCACGTTGCTGGAACCAGGTAGTTCAACTAACGAAGAAAAAACAAAGGAAATCTGTGTGTAAACCAATTTAGCCCTCAGGACTGTTCTTGTTTGTGATCAGACACTTAAACTCCTTCATCCTACCATGTCCCATATGTAGTTTGCTAGCCAGTAAGTGACAGGGTCACATCCGCTGACAAACTGCAGATGTTTGGCCTTGGTGGATTTTTCTGCTACCAGGAAGACCACGAAGCTTGCTGGCACAAAGGACATGGCTACAATGATGAAGATGGCAATAACCACATCAGTGCCCTGGAGCCTAGAGGAATGGATATGAAATCAGAAATAAGAAGTGTTTGAGGGTTGGAACAGGATAAAAAGAGGAGAATAGGACTTACAGATAATCCAGAGAAAGACTGGCACTGGTTCTGTTCATGGGATGATTGGTCACTGTGATGCCTGTGAGCAAATATAGTTATTTCAGTATAAATAAACAATCTATGACTTTGAGGTCCGGTTTCATAGACAAGGCTTAGCCTAAAACAGGATTAGGCCATAGTTTAATTAGGATATTTAAGTAACTAATTTTTATAAACATGCCATAGAAAAAAGCATTACACTGGTGTGCATCTTAAGACAAAACAAAGGCACTGACATGTTTTAAAATCAGTCAGTGCAAGTTTCTTTCAATTGAAACAGCTCAGATTTACATGTTAGTCCAGAACTAGGCTTAAGCCTTGTCTGTGAAACCAGGGGTAAAAAGAATAAAACATGCCCACTTAAAAAAAAAAAAAAAAAACCTATGCATTATTCTAGGTAGTTAGCTGAAGCTAATTCTGACTCACCGTATGCAGCAGGATTCCCTTTACTACTGGGCAGATTGGCTCTGAGAATGGCATTGTTCAGGACATTTAGGTAGGTGGGCATACTATGATACCCTTTGTTATTGTAAAGCACCTGTAGAGTATGACAAAAACATTAGAATTACGATGAAATACTACCTCAGAAATATATATCAGAAATAAAGGGTAAGGATGCTCTGACTTGCCTGTGAGGATCGCCTCACTGCTATTTTGCGCACCATAGGTGGTGTTTTTCTCCCAAAGGATGCTGGGACAGATTTCTGAATGTTTCCTACAGTAAAGCCTCCATATCTACAGATCAACACAGGAAACATACAGTTTTTAAGTTCTTTTCAAAAGAAAGAGGGGTTTAATATATCTCATTTTTATTTTATTAATCTTATTAAAATTAATAATCAATTCATACACACATTGTATTTTAAAAATAAAAGTAGCATTGCATTTTTTTGCCTCCATGCAATCAACAACAGACTAGTTTTTTTTGTTTTGTTTTCCGATAATTAGTTTAACTTTATGTACTTCACAATACAAAAGAAAATACCTGGCCGGTTGCATAAACTCTTTATACTAGCCTTAAAAAATTAGTCATCTACTTTTTTTCCCCTCAAGACTGGTCATAACTTCACTTCGCTGGTCATAAAATTGAGTTATGAAAAGGTATATTGGTCTTATTTGTATTACAAAAGTAAGACTGGTTACCTCTTGGCAACTGCTAGTT
Source organism: Enteromius mattozi (assembly GCA_032359235.1). Classification (NCBI taxonomy): domain Eukaryota; kingdom Metazoa; phylum Chordata; class Actinopteri; order Cypriniformes; family Cyprinidae; genus Enteromius; species Enteromius mattozi. Next base: position 4,312,377 of record JAUMHE010000048.1, read on the forward strand.
GGTAAAACTAGTTCTCAAGTCAGAGTCTTAACATGGTGTCTAAGTTTATGAAACTGGCCCCTGTTGCTACTTCTGAAGTGATTTTAAAGGAGTAAAATCTTATATGCATGTTCAAAACCCAAAACGTCCAGTCAGTACAAAAAGTCCATTAATCAAAACTGCACTGCACAGTTTGTTCAGAAATCTTTAGTTTGTGGTGATGTCATAGAGATGAATACACTCACACATTGCAAATGAGCAATGATATTGTTTCATATTACAAAATATTCAGTATTCAGCAACTTGGCCTGCTCCATCACTTTGCTGGCATTGCAAAGATGCTCATTAAAAAACCTTATTGGACCTGGCAGCAAACCCACAAATTCAGAGTAAGCACCTCAAATGCAAAACTATTTTATATAAAGGCTAAAAGGGTAGAGTAGCAAAACAGCCATCTTAATTCTAAAATGCTGTAGTTGTTACTACTAGGAACCTAATTAAATGATGAGTAAATTAAGTATGATATGATACTTTTAAAGTATGATACTATCCCTTTGACAGCCTTTCAGAAGATTACCTGTGTAATCTGAGACGATCAGAGGTGTATAGGAGATATTCGGACACGTTGCGACCTGTGATGTCCACCAAGATGTCTCCGGTTACTACCTTCATAAGGGGCGGTCGACCTCCAACTCCACTGGGGCAGGAGAAGCCCGTGCCCTGCATGGAGCAGATACAGCGTACCGGCTCCCGGATGGTCAAGGGCAGCGTGGGGGGAGACGTTGCCATCTCTGTGGGAGCACAGCAGGGTGAGAGGAGCCTTATCAAATGAGTGGAAGAATCTATATTACACAGCTTCATGGAAAAAGACAGAGTCGGCACACAGGATGTTTTAGAATAATCTACATTATGCAAGGAAATACATTTTTCACTTTTAGCAATAGTCAGCAGGTGTGCGACCCAGGAGTTATTTTCAGCTTTTCCTAAAATTATATCCAAATGTGCATAACTTTCAGTATCAATAACTATTTCTCATTCTTTTAAAACTGTTTATTGTCAGCAAGTGTTATTTTTGTTTTTTAGCTTTTTGATGTGGTCATAGTTTTTGACTTTTTAAGAAATTTCATATTGAATTAAAGTTTTTATCGTAATGTCATATTCATTCAATTCTACCCACAATTACTAAAATGATATCTAATTTTAGTCCAGAAAAATTACAATATTATATATAAATATTTAATCATTTTTATATATTACAGTATTACGTTTTTATACTGTTCTTAAGGTCATTACACACGGAGTCAGAAACTTTAGTCCATCATAAAAAAATGTTCAAGCTTGATTTTCTGCGTTTTCACATCCATAATAAGCATTTTGATAGCAAACTATGATGAATATGAAAAAAACCCCCGAAAAACCCATACAAAAACCCATACAAGGACCTTTACATTATAAGATGTTTTTTTTTTAAGGAAAGTAATAATTTTTGTTCTGCTAGGATGCATTAAATATATTATTTTTTTAATGTTACAAATGACTTCTATTTAAAAAAATAACTTTACATTCATCAAACAATCCTGAAAAAAAAAGAGAGAAAAAAAAAATTCACAGTGTCCACAAAAATGCAAAAAAAAAACAACAGTACTGTTTTTAACATTTATAACAATGATATCTGAAGAATCGTGACATTGAGCAATGGCTGCTAAAAATTCAGCTTTGCCATCACAGGAATGAATGCAATTTTAAAATGTATTAAAATAATAAAAATAAGAATTGTAAAAAATATAGTGAAAGTGCAGCAGTTTCCTCATTTTGTCAAATTTACAATGTGCTGAGCTTTGAAGTAAAAACAAAACATGCATATTTAACCATACAGTACCAGTCTGTAAACTCTGACCTCGGACAGTCGTGGGAGGAGCGGCAGTGTAGTTCCAAAGGCCATCTTCAAAATGCGCATCTGGGTCATCTGAAGGGGCAGGAGAGGGAGGCGGGGGCACAAAATTTGATAAAGGCACACCCTGTGTGAAGGAATCCAGGCACATAGAGTCAAAATAGCGGGCTGCCAGGGTTTTGGAGTTGTTAGCATATGGATTGAGGGTTTGGGCCAGTTGGTCCAGTGTGCTATTGAAGGGAGTTTTCAGTACACATGTCGCACCAACTCCAGAGGGTAGACGCAAGGTGTTAACAATCCTCTGTGGACTGGCATCTGGAGAAAGTTTACTCCTGGAGCAAAGAAAGGTTGATAGGGAATGAGAGAGACAATGTCTGTGTCTTCATAATAATGCAAAAGAAGCCTGTAGATATTTAAAACGATATTTCTTGCAGCTTACCTGTACTGAAGCCGGTCTTCATTGGCATAAGGGATGAAGTTTCCACGAGGCTGTGTGTAATTGTGATACTGAGATGGAGACAGAATCAACGGAGGAAGGTCACCTACGGAGCCAAAGAGAGACCAACAGAACAGTCTTCACTGAGGTCTAATTAAGATCTGCATCATTTTATTGTTCCAGATAAACACCGCTCTGATTAAATAGTGTAATCTCCATAATTATATTTTTAAGATATTGCCCCATAAATTAGTTTAATTGAGATCTAGTGGTGCTTTGTTAGTATCTTGTACTTTAGCTTCTAGCAAAGCTTTTATTTGTAAAGTATTTCATTCACTGGATTCTTTACATTTGAATTGCTATAAATTATAATTAATTCAAAATGTTTTACTGTCAATTTTTTGCTAAAAATGTATTGACCCCAAAATTATAAACAGTTGTTTATATAACATGACATATATGCTTACCATGACATGTACCATTATATATATATATGTTATAAAAATTTATTTATGCTGTAATACAAGATAATGGTCAACCTATATTCTCTAGAGAAACAGAACATATAAACAATCACAACACACGTTGCCCTGTGTCCTTACCAATCTCAGGCACAGATAGAGCTACAGTCATTGCCACACAGATGAAGAAAGCAGGAAGCAGGATCTGTGAGAAAATGCCCTTGGTGTTCCTCTTCGCGCAATGAAACCTTTTCACTATCAGCCCGTGAAACTGCCGGAGCTTCAGCCACCAGCCCTCAAGCTTAAAGCTGCCCTGGCCCTCGTGTATAGTCGGCTCCGGAGAGGACTCTTCATCTGGAGCACAGAGGGTATATAGTACACTGAACACTAGGTAATCTTTATCTGTTACCTACAGGCCATTCAGAGATGCATTTGTCTTCCACTTTGTGTCCAAAGGCAGCAAACAGCACTAGACACAATGTTCTTTCCAAAAGCCTTCAAGATATAACCACAAAAAGAACTGGTTCCTAGTGTGTTCCTTCGCAGTCCAAAAACACAACTAGCAACTGAGCTATTAATGAAGAAAAGCTGCTAAAATATCAGTGTAATTAAATTGATGATAAAAAAAAATATTAAATGAATAAATAAATATCAATAAGTAGGGGTGTTATTTAAAAACATTTAATACAAAGGAGCTGTGATAAATAATTAATGCATTTAGTTTTTTTAAAGAAACAATATGGTAACGTGTATGCATTTTTGTTTCTAATTAGAAATGACACAGACCACAACAAAACAATGTCAAACTAAATAAATATGTTATTAACCTACAATTATCTTCTTTGAATAATGATAATAATGATGATGATGATGATGATGATAGATTCTCTGTGTTTCACAAAGAATTAAATTAACTGAATTAAATACTACTACTACTACTACTACTACTACTACTACTACTACTACTACTAATAATAATAATAATAATAAATAATCATAATACTACTAATAATAAATATAAGTTAATTAGTTAATAATTAAACAAAAAAACAAAACAAAACAAAAACACAATAATAATTATTCCACAATATCCTCACCTCTGAGACTGGCTGAGTCAGGGTCCTGGCCATTGTCAAATAATGGGCAGTAGTCACCATAGAAGTCAGAGTAAAGGCCCCCTTCATCCCCTCTCACTGAGCCGAGAGAAGAGCCGGACTGTAGGGATGCTTGGCTTGGGCTCAGCCTGGAGCACATCATCAGGTTACTAAGCTCCACCTCTGGCCGGATCACAGCAGCAGCTGGTGTCCCCTCACACTGTGGTCCTCCTAACAAACTAGAGGGCTTCCCAGCTGATGCTCCACCTGGAGAGTCCTTCATATCTGAAGATAAACAACCATAAATAAAATCTCATGTCTTTATATGCATTGCTTTAATAGATCTGTTTGACCATCTAACCTGCATCGCTGTTCTCCAGTGAAAGATCTTCTTCTGATACTTTCAGAAAGACCTCCTCCAGTGTGGTGTCCATCACACCAAAGCTGGTCAAGGCCAAGCTGTCCAAACTCTGCTCCAGAGCCTGAAGAAAATACACCCAACACATGTGCCCATCAGTGAAGGCTTCATATTCAGTTTAATTAAGATTTTATTGATATCAAATTATATTGTCTCAACGGCCTAAAAATGTTTGTGTGTAGGCCTACAGTACCTGAAACAGCCTCTCAAAACAGCCTTTCTTGACAGCCTCAGACGGCAGGACATAAGAGAGCTCAGTGTTGGAGTCGGACACCAGGAGACAGGAGGCAACGTACTGACGGATGAACTGTGTCACTCTGCTCTCTGAACATGGAGATATGGAAGAGGCGGGAGACTGGCTTGACTGATCTGAGAACAAACAGAAACATGATGTTAGGTCATGGCAGATGAAAGAGCAGAAAGAAAACTAGATGTTTTGTCTGTTCCTTTGATATTTTTAAGGAACAAACAATGAAATGAGGAACAGAACCACATAAAAATATGGAGATAAAACAGAAAAACAAATAGTGTTTTACATAGTGTTACATTTTTTTAGTTAATTTTATAACTTCAACTTATTTCATTTAGTTAAAATTTAGTTAAAATGTAATAATATATAGTTCATTTCAGCATTATTATCATAATTAATATCCTTAATAGTGTTAGTTTAATCATTTTTGAATACATAATTTGAATACATCTGGACATTTTGGTACATTTACTGACAGGAGAGTACTGAGAGAAAAATGGGGAATCAAATAGGGAAAGGTTGTGAGCTGGATTCAAACTTCCAATGCCACCTCAGACATTACAAATTGCAATTTTCAAAAATGTCCAAAACTCCACAAATGAGAAGACACATTTCCGCCCATATACCTGCAGTGTGTGAGTCACTCTGTTTCTTGACAAGTGTAAGTTTGTAGCCATCTCCATATGTGCTCTTGAGGAACAGGGGGGAACCGCAGCACTTGAGTTTGCCATGAGATATAATGGCAATACGATCTCCAAGCAAATCAGCCTCATCCATGTGGTGAGTAGAGAGCAGAATGGTGCGACCTGCTCACACAGAGATCCTAGTTTTGAACTGATCATATATTTGGAAACTGATGACCGAACCCAAACTTTTTAACAGTACTGTATTCATGATTAGTGATGATAGGATCACCTTGTTTATATTTAAGGATGAGGTCCCAGATTGCTCGACGGGCATATGGGTCCACTCCTGCCGTGGGTTCATCCAAAATCACTGCCCGGGACCCACCTACAAACGCAATTGCCACCGACAACTTCCTCTTCATCCCCCCAGACAGAGTCTGAACCAGACTGTGACGTTTGTTGGACAATTCGAGATCCTCTATCATCCTGTGAATTCCGACACACAGCCTTTATGAACTCAGGAATAGGTACAATTGAATAAGTGTTAGCAAAATGCGAGTGCGTTAACCCACTTGTCCATCTCCTTCCGGATATCCTCCTCGGCCATGCCCTTCAGACGCGAGTAGAACCACAGATGTTCCTCCACACTGAGCTTGTCGAACAGAACATTGTGCTGGGGACACATACCCAAATTCTGCCTGATGCGCTCCATCTCTGTGCGGATGTCATGGCCATATATGGTGGCAGACCCAGAGGTGGGTGGAAACAATCCAGTGAGTATGGACCTACAAGAGATTTGTTGGATATAAATGAATTTTCTGCAAGATGCATCAGTTTCATACATCATCCAAACTTCATGTTGTGGAGTGCTATTGTAAGCATAAATAAGCACAGCATGTGTCTAAAACCACCCTGATACACCATGAAACAAAATATCCTAACACTCACATAGTGGTGGTCTTGCCAGCCCCATTGTGTCCCAAGAAGGAGACAACCTGGTTCTCGTGCAGGTTTAGGCTCAGCTTGTTTAGGGCCAGTTTGCTGCCTGTCTTGTAGACTTTAGTTAGTTTGTCTATGCACACCACCAGCGGCAAGTGACTGGGTTCGTCTTCAATCCCACGAGTTTCCTCTGAGCAACAAACAATCATAAATTTAGTAATATGCCTAAAAATATCTCAACAAATTACATTATTCTAACACAAAACACTCTAATTTTAACAATAAGAGAGCATAATTTGATAATATGATGGAGGGATGGAGGGAGGTATTTATGGATAGATGGATGGAGAGTTGGAGGGAGGGATGGATGGATGGATGGATGAGGTATAGATGTATGGATGGATGGATGGAGGGTTGGAGGGCTGGATGAATGAATGAAAGGTTGGATGGAGGTAGGAAGGGAGGGATGGATGGACAGATGGATGGAGTGAAGGAGGGATGAATGGAGGGATGGATGGAAGGTCGGATTTAGGGAGGAAGGGGATGGATGGATGGATGGATGGATGGATGGATGGAAAGATGGAGGGCTAGAGGGAGGGATGGATGGGTGGAGGGATGAATAGATGGATTCAGGGATGGATGAAAGGACGGATGGAGGGATGGAGGAGGGTTGGAGGGGGAGGGGGAGGGATGGATGGATGGATGAATGAACGGATGGATGGAATGAAGTGTACCTGAGCGTCTGTGTTCCATAGCACAAGCCTGGTCCTCCTCCATCACGCTCAGCCTGGTGCTGCCACCCCATGGCCAATCCCACGTCTCTATGCGGCCACTTCCTAACCAATAGGACTTCTGCAAGGGAAAATACCATGGCCGGGGCAGTCCGTACATCCCTGGAGGAGAACATTACAGAAACCAAAACCAAATATTTCAAGTTTGATACTGAATAAAAAGAAATTGCGCAGTGTTTGCACTGCACAATAATGACATCATTGCAGTTTACCTGGATGCACAGCCTCTATATACCAGGTCAGCACACCATATACAATGGCATCAATGGTGAGCATAACCATAGACAGCAGGAGGTTAAAGTCATCGCCCTCTACAGGTGACTGGTTGATAGTACGCCACTGGATTCCAACCCCAGCAACTTCATACAGGGCAAAGTACTTGGATCCCAGACCGAACGCTGTGGTGGACATTAAAGACTGCAGAGAGAGAGAACCACTTGTTTACTGAAGATCAATAGACTATCAAAATGAAACATGAAAGGGATTAGTGGGAAGCCTTCATACCGCTATGCACTTCTCAAAGGCAGTGATTTTGTCGTGAGCCACCTCTTCTCTTATGGCCACATACATGTACGGCACGTAACTCAGGAAGTAGATGATTCCTCCACATGCTGAAGCCAGTTTGGCTTTGGAGTACAACACTGACACAAGGAAACTTCCCAAAAAGAAAATGAAGAGAACTTTTACATAGTATTATCAACTTTTGACAACTGTTCTTCATTAAAAAGTAATTTGAATAGAATGAAACAGAAAGTAAACATCAGAATATAGTTCCAGTACCAGAACATGATAGTGGCGACGGCGTAGACTGTGAGGAAGAGCCAGATGATAAAGGGATCGCTGTGGAGGAGGACTTTCCCATATTTCAGTATGGCAGTGAGAGCTGTCACTGAGATCGAAAGCTGCACAAAGCCTGTGATGAACCAAGCCACCCAGTGCACTGCATTATTCAAGCCCATCATCTTCATCACCTGTGGAAAAACACCACATCAACCATGGCACCACTCAAACTTCCTCAGAAGTTTGTTAGTGACACCAGTTTGTTTTCAAAGAAAGTTCAGTCTACTCCCTCACCTCTTTTAGTCTTTGTTCCTTTTCTGCTACAATGTGCTGGATCATCATGGCCACAGAGTAGACCCAGGATATGACCATACACAGAGGCATCATGTGCTCGATAACAAACAGGAAACTGCAAATGGAAAAACATGTTACAACTTCTCACCTCCACAAGCTGATACAATACTAATATTGACCCCTAAAATGCAAGCACTTGTACAGTACATTGCTAGTACTGAAATCAAGGATGTACAATACTGATCATTTTATAATGTTACTGGGCAGGTTTTTTTTAGTGGTTTATGGTTTGACGGTCACAAATCAAGTTTTTCCCTGACTGTGCCTTTAAATTAATCAGAATGCATGAAACACTTGCAGAACCACTGCATGTTCAAGATCCATATTTATGCTACACATAGCATGAGCAGTTTGTGAAGCAAATTAGACAGCATAATTTAAAAATTTATAGCAAAAACAGAATGGTCTGACACTACCTTTGTGATATTTTGCTACTTAAAACATCTTAACTAAACAAAAAACAGCAGACGGCTGAATGAGAACGCAAATTCACTCAATGGCAGCAGGTGGCACTTATGGTACAGCAGCAACACAGTGTTTCCTTGGTTACCGCTGTTAACAAAGCGCTGCACTTTTAAATACTACATTAATATGCACCGTATGGAGGTAAGATTACCCCATTTTTCCCCTGTATTTTGCACATTGTGAACAGTAAACTTGATCTGCCGGTTACATAATTATTTTCTTCTTTGCCAATTTACTTTAAATAAATGCTGCTCTCATGAACTTATATTCTTCAAAGAAATTGCTGTGAAAAACTGAATCAGAGTTTCCACAAAAATATTAAGCAGAACAACTGTTAAATTTTTATTTTTTTTGCACCAAATCAGAATTTTGGAATAATTTCTAAATGAGAGTGACATTGAAGACTACTTTTTTTCCATCACAAAATTTAATTACTTAAGGATACCTAAAGGTTTGCTTGCAGTGGTTAGGATTCTCTTTAACAGCTTTTTTTTTACACAGTGTTGTCTCCAAATGTGCAAATGATACAAAAGGTCATAACACCAAAGATGTTTACACTTAATGACTTTCTAAATTGGCTCCCTTTTAACAGTAGTAAAACACATTACGTTTTTTTTTTAAATATACCCACATCTGTTTGGTCTTAACAGTTTTAAGTAGATCAGAAGCATCACAGCACAAAGTAAACTGCCCTAAGATGGGTCTACGATTGTCCTCTTTCTCCTGAAGGAGACTGACTAATGCTGTGTCATCTGCAAATTTAATGTGGAGTGGAAGCGGAGCGGGAGCTTGCGTGAGTTTGCCTGGAGCGAGGGATGTTGTTTTTTCTTGATATTAGCATCTGTGTTCTTTCTGGCTCTGAGATCATTCCGATCCCACTCTATAACTTGTATAACACACATTAACTCAATGGAACTGAACATCTGTGATTCACCATGTCTTAAACACAGCGTTTTAGACTATGTATATACAAAATGTATAACAAAAGACCAAGCTCACTCGTCTCTAGTGTAGCACGGATAGGGAAACATCTGCACGTAGTTTCCAGGCTCAACAACATCATGGCCCACAAACGTGTTGATGATTGCCCGCTCAATCATATCTAAGGGGAAGAAACATGGGAAATGTCAACACAGCATCAAGTAGACATGCTGAAGCTGAATTTACACACTGCAGCTTTACTCGGAGGGAAAGCTTTGATCCTCTCGGCTTTTCTGAGCTCTTAAAGCGCAGCGTCCAGAAATGCCAAAGCAGCACTTTACTGCCTGGTGCACCAAGCTTTACATAACCAAGAACACACTTTACCAGAAGAACTTTCATTTTAAATAAAACATCAAATTCATTCCACTTTTCCCATGCCAATTCAGTACTCTGTGGATGTTGTTTCTGAGCAAGAGATTTATTGCTTTGTCGACAGTTTTGTAAAGAATTTTGCACAAATGGCAGAACTAACGCTCATAAGTTTATACTGTCACCCTCTAGATGAAAGCTAGATCTTATACTGTCAATAAGATCAAAACTTTAAAGTGCTCACAGATAAAGTAATTTACAGTAAATGCAAAACAATATCTTTTGGATATCCTATACAAAATTGAAAGGACAAAGTATTGCCAAGTCTTCTTATCATACCTTGGATCCACACAAAGCCATAAAGGAAGTAAAATTTGCCACCCGTGTTTGGCCCAGGGCGCCAATAAGCTCGACGGATTTCATTTGTTTTCTCTGTGAAGCTGGAGTTCTGTCGAATCTTGTACATAACATGAGGTGGCAAAGATCCATCTTTATTGGTCTGGAAAATCACACCTAGAGAGGATGCACAGATTAAGCATATGGCTACTGGCTACATTTAACAAGGTATGACTAAGGTAGGGCTAAATGAATCATGAAAATATAGATCTAATGGAGAATAGATGGGTCAGTATATTTCAAACCTTGTTAAGAAATAACTGAGTCATATTACACTACAAAATCACATTAAAAACTGTAATTTACATAAAATTAAAATTAAGCCTACATAGCATTGTGACATTATCTTTAGGTCAATTTTATCTCCATAAATTCTCATTACAATAAATGCAGAAATATTTTTCAATGATGATTCTTATTATCATAACACATAATACTACAATTTAAAGTTATTAAAAAATAAAGAAGAACTTTTGTAAGATATGTTTGATAGTGCTTTTTGGTAAAGAAAAATTACAATACAAAAAACTTCAAAAAGCAAACTTTAAAAAAATGTTTTCAACTGGCTACTTCATGATAACAACTTTTAAAAATAGTACAAGTAATGAACCCTGTGGAAGTTGGCTGTAACAAGTGATTTTGCAGCCACTTATTTGTACTTATTTTTTTTTTCAAATGTTTAACATCAAAATAATACCTTTTGATTAATGTTTTGAAGTGTGCCTGGGGTTTTTAGACTATAATTTATTATATTATAAATTATAATTTATTATAATTTATTTAATATATTTTTTGTTTTTCACTTTGAAATACAGTATCACAAATATTACCACAATTTATAAATAACTGACAGTTTTAATAATTTCATTTTCACGTGTTAATTAGAATATGAGAAAAAATTTTGCATTATCTGTGAGAATTTAGAGAAAAACAAATTAATTGTCTTGAATATTATTTCAAAATGAAAAAAGAAAGAAAATGATAATTCCTTTTTTTGTGATTTGGGAGTGAAAACTTTAATGAGATCCACTGATCACTCACTTGCAAAGACTGAGACGTTGTCCTGGTAGGCCTGGTTTAGTGTGTAATTCACAATGCTCTCTTCATCAGGGAAGCCTCTGAAGATATCCACACTGACCTGAGGCATTCCAAACAGATTTAGTTTTTAGGGAAAAAAAAAAAGTGTTGAAGAAAGAATTTTATATATTTTGTTGTAACAAAACGAACAACGCAATTAAATAAAACAATGAAATAAATGCTTTTATGTTAACTCCCAATCAACTTCAAAACAGACTACACAAGGTTTTTTTTACAATAGACATCCAAGATTGTCCAAGTTACAAGGAATTCTTTTTCAGACCTTTGACATGAAGTTTGTCCAACCACAGGCAGCATTATCAATGGTGTGCAGCTGCTCCAGTAGAGTAGTTGTGTTCGGCAGGGTGAAGTTCTCCTCCAGCAGACTGTTCATCAGCTCGCTGTCCGAGACGTTCAACAGCTCATGGTGCTTCTTCAGGTCTGCAATGAACTATGACATACAGACAACATTAGACATCAAGCACATGCACAACACAAAGTGCTATTCAAACAAAAACTCTTAAATTAGCGACTGAAAGGCAGAATGTTACCTGCTGGAGCCACATCAGGTGATTGTGCAATTTACCCTCCTCTAGGAAGGCCCTTAATTCAGCTGAGATGTTGAGCCACACACGGGCATAATGAGTCACGTTCCCCACGAACGCAAATGTCTCATTGGCCTAAAGAGGAAGAGACAAAAAATCTGACTAAAAATTTTTCAGCTATTCAAATGATTCTCTATTAATCTGTAATATTTCGGTAAACCCAAAATGAAACGAAAGAACTGTATTTTTATTTTCTGCAAACTGAGTTTCTAGATTATAAATGCTCACTGTAAGATTTTTTTCAGCCTTCAAGCACCTTAGAGTTTAGACTTGCCTTTTGTATGACCTTGTCCACCTCTGAGCCAATGGGAGAGTAGAGGATTTTGGGATTTGTAGTCATGAGATGGACAAGTAATCCCAAGTTTCTTTGTTCTTTGCTGGTAAAGCCCAGGGAACTCATATTGCCCTGTTTCAGAGCTTCTGGCTCAATAATTCTGATTAAACAATAAAGATTATTGAAAAAAAGCCATTTCACATTCAGAAAGGTAACACACTGTAACTATACACACCTGTTATTCCCACAAAGAATGGGCTGAAGACCAGCCCACAGCTGAACAAAGGCAGAAAACTGTGATCTAGGGTTTTCAGCTTCTGCCTCATTTCCTGCAGCTCCCTCTCCTTCCTCCACAGAGCTGTCTGTTGTGTTGGGACCCAATGTTGTTGTGTTGGAGCTCCAAGAGGTGGTGTTGGCTATAGGAGGAGGCTGGTGGCCTGCGCAGGCCCCTTTAGGGAGCAGTCTGGCCAGACCTGACAGCAAATCCACATCCCTCAAGAGCCGTTCTACATCCGCCAGGTTCTTCAGCAGAGCGCTGAGATGGGATTGATCCAAGAGACCAGATATGTTGGACTGCTCCAGACGCAACTGGGGAAGGAGGACAGGAGTGAGTGACATACGGAGAAAGGAAAGAGGAGTAACACACTATAAATTCTAAGTAATACGTACAGTACAAGTGTTTCTTTAACTAATGGCCACTTTTTGCCTTAAACACTTTCTTAAACACTCTTTTTATACCTCAGTAGTTTAACTTGTCCACTAAAAATGTCCAGCTATATGGGACAAGTCTTTTTTCTCTAAAAGTAATAAAAACTCTTACCACACTGTAATTTACAGCACATCTTAAATTCTCACTATCACTGCCCTTTTTATTCAATAACGTTGATGGAAATGACACTTTTAGCAATAATGAATGGAATAAAATTACAAATTCCTGTGTCTTTATGTAACTAGTTTTACAGTTAGCATGTATATATACTTAAAACACAAAATAAACGCAAATAAACGGCAAATTTGTTTGAAGTGGGACATTACAACTGCTGTAATTTTTGGAAAACTGTGGATAAATATTAATACAGTAAATTTCTTTATATGTGTGTGTATATTTATTTATTTATTTTAATGAACCCCTGGGACATTAAATGTAAATGCACAATAAATGCATGTACCTTATCAAACACTCTCTGTGTATCAATCTGATCTCTCAATTCTTCACTCAACTTCCCGAACAGCTCCGCCCTCTGTTCCGCCTTTCCACCGCAAACAGTCATTTGATAGGTCTGTAAAACTGCCTGTTGTTTCTCAGGGACCAATAGGATTTTGCTTATCTCACTGTTCCCTCCTTCCCCACAAGTAAGGGTTTCAAGCACCGCACCAGTCAACAGAATCCCCTAAAAAATAGGAAAAAATTTAAGAAGTTTTGTGAGGTGTTGTTAAATTGAAAAGTATGATTTCTGCAAAACAAAAATGGCAAAAAAAAGTTTTTAACATTTAAACCAACCTCCATCTCATGCAACGCTTGAGGATCGAATTTTTGGCCTCCTCCACCTCCAGCAATCCCGAGCGCCTGGGACAGGACTTTGAGCAGAGCTTGACGGTGAGCAGCTTTGGTTGGGTCTCTCAGTGCCTTCTGAATCAGACCCCCCTCCAAACTACGCCAGCCTCCAAGTAACTGCTTCTGAGCATGAAGGAGTAGAGAGACTGAAATGTTGTGATTGTTTTATAATTGCAAGGTTATAAGCAATTGCATGCCCTAATTGGAAAGCCCTTCACAGCAAATGACTAACTACCACTACCTATAAATACAGCAGGGGTGTTTTGTCTCTGTTTTGAGTAGGCGATGTCTATGCAAAACAAATTGGCACTAGAAAATGATAACAACCTAAATTTACTTTTTTATTTAAACTGCTGGTGTGACAATTTGCAAACGTCATTTCAATTAGCCCAGAAGCATGAAATGTAATCCGGAACTTAAGAATTAATGAAAATACGAAAAAAACAAAAAAACAACAACAACAACAACAACAACAACA
>JAUMHE010000048.1:4340189-4359629 GCA_032359235.1 Enteromius mattozi
GTGCTCCACACAGAGATCTGATCTGATCATCATCAGTCTGTCTGGAATGACATGAAGTAACAGAACAAACTGAGACATACCCAATCCAGAAGAACTGTGGCAAACGTCTCCAAGATGAAGAAAAAAACCTACCTGGAAAGCTACCTGAAAAACTATGGGCAAGTGTACCTTTAAATAGAAGCTGTTTTACCAAAAGCTGTAATACCAAATATTTATTTGATTTAGTTACTTGGTGTTTCTTTGTAATTTATTGTGAAATTACTAAATTAAATTACGGAATTCTACACCATTTTCTTAACCCTTTTTCTCCCACTGTACTTTTGTTCTGGTCTGGCTGGTGGATGAGAATAGCCATGCCCTTTACCAGCAAAACTAATCAAGGAGGCAGTCTTGCTAGTTCACCCAAAAATAAAAACTCTGTCATCATGTACTTACCTTTGAGTAGTTCCAAATCTGTATGAATTTCTTTGTTCTGTCGAAAGCAAATATTTTGAAGAAAGTTTGTAACCAGGCTGTTTTGGGTCACCATTGATTTCCGTAGTATATTTTTTTTCATACTATGGAAGTCAATGGTGACCAAAACAGCCTGGTTACAAACTTTCTTCAAAGTATCTTCCTTTGTGTTTGGCAAAACAAAGAAATAAAAGTAAATAAATTACAGAATTTTTGGGTGCGCTATTCCTTTAAGTAAGCACACTTCTAAACCCCAGAAATGCTGCTGACCAGTCATGCTGAGATCATAGTCCTGTAGTTCTCTCACTACAATCCATCAAACAATCGAATCAAATCACAAAGACAAGATCATTACACAATCTAACAGCTCGTGAGATCACTATTACAGGTGGTGATGGTGACTGCTGTTCACACCATATAATGAGAACAGAATCCATTAGAGCCCATCTTAGTCATCGAGAGAGGAAAACAAAAAATCAGAAACAGAGCGTAGGTGGACTCACGTGGAGTTTTTATACTGCAGGAAGCCAAACTCATCCCGCTGACCATCCGGACACAAAGACTGCATGATGGGAATGATGCCCGCCGAGGTGAGAGGGGCCGCGCTGTAGAAGGCTGGACAGAACCGGGGAAAAACAGACCACCAGGGTGGAGGGACGAAGAGGATGGAGGTGACAGAAAAGTAAAATCCAGTTTTGCAATGAGGTTTAAACGGTTTTGACGAAGGTGCAGGTGTGTTCAGATGTAGAGGATAAGAACATAAAACAGAGCAGCGTACGGATGGAGATAAATATGTATGGCCAGGAATGTGAGTGAAGGAATGAATGAGCGGGATCAGCGGATGCGGGGTAACAGAACAAACAATGGCAATGGTATTTTCCAAGGTCCACAGATCAAAGATTTGGGAAGAGATTAAAAGACAGGGAGAGAAAAAGAAGCAGCCGTTATCATATCAGAGAGCAAACACAGAGTCAGAGAGGGCTTCAGATGTCAGATCGCTTCGATAAACTCTAAGTGGCCTTCAAATTATTCACTTCATCACGCACACAGAGGTCGACTGGACAAGCTGTCACTGAAGCGGAGAGAACTAACATTGCTGTGTAGCTCGGCTCTTCTACACCCACATGCTGCCAGTCACGTCTTACAGAGCACAGGAGTGGACAGACGTGTTTAGATGACTCACTTCCCCAATGCAACCTGCTCCTCTTCACATTTGATATGGAGTCAAATCTCAGGGATGGTTAAATCATCATATTTGTCTCTCAAAGGCCACAAATATTATAGGAGAGACAACCATGGACCAGGAGTTGCTGCCTTCAAGTCCTCCTGGGAAGTTAGGAAATCATAATTTTGTCATGATGTGAGTGTTTCTGGTGAGAATAAAGTGCAGGCTGGCAATTTTATATTTTTAAGGGCGGAAGCTTTTTGACAATTGCAATTTTTTTTATTCTAGTGCGTTACATAGTTTGGTGTTTTCAAGTAAACTACTTTACTGTGTAAATTTTTTTTTTTTTTGGCTTTTTGTTATGAATCTTATGCTCATCAAAGCCAAATTTATTTGATCGAAAACACAATGTATAAATATTATTATGATTTAAATTAACTGTTTTCTATTTGAATAAAATTTTTAATTCCTGCAAATGTCAAGCTGAATTTTCACCAGTCATTATTCAGTATAATATGCTGATTTGATGCTCAAGAAAATGTGTTATGAATGCTGAAAACAGCTGTTTAATTATATTTAGTATACTAATTTATTTAGAATACTATGGTACATATATATATAATTGTATAATATTGTATAATGTACAATATATATAATATGGTAATACATATAATATAATATATATAAATATGGTAATACATTTTAACTGTACTTAGTATGAAATAAATTTCTTTTTACTGGGTTTGTGTATATATATGCCCAAGTACAAAACCAGTTGTTCCAAATTAGCAGACTTTAAGTATACCAGTTTAGTATACCAACAGCACACAGGGGATTTTTATTCAGCACATAAATATGTAAATGTATTTGTAGAATACTTAGCATGAAATAAATGTATTTCAAATACATTTGAGTATACTTCTTTTTTATTGTTTGCTATAATGTATATATACACTTTCACAACTTCAGTTTAATTATGATCGAATAACAGCTTGCTTCCTTCACAATTCTTTAATTGGCAAATCATCGACAGCCGATAGTTTGTCCAGTGATCATTTTGATGTCATCTAGTGGCATTTAGTTACCAGTTTTAGCTACTTGTAGTAGGCAACACTGACTGTGACTTTCGTTCACTTCACAATTTACTTACTGGAATGTACCACTGCCCTTCAGATGGCACTTCAATCCCTTTCTACGAATTTGCCCTACATTGATCTGCTAATGACTAAATTAGCCCTATAACTGCTGAGATTATTTAATGAAGCCTTAATTAATGAATGGCTCTGTGAGATGTGATCCTCCATTAAAGTATCAGTCAATTCAAATTCAGCTTTCACCTCCCTTCACTTTGGCAGCCCTGACTGAAACGTAACCACGAGGCAGCTGGCACTGACGGAGGGAAGGTTACTTAATGGTAAGTGCTGACTCTTTTTCCTCCCCTAAGTGTTTTGTCACTGTGGCATGTGGCCTGTGGAGTTGGCATCCTCATCCAACTTTGCCCGCTCTAAATAAAGAGAGAGCCCTGCCGCAACACGCCACGCCACTTTACCCAGACGCAGTAGTGCTAGCTAAACACCACTCGCCATCGGCACCTGACGACTCTGCGAAAAATGTCCCTCGATTGACGTTAACACTGAGGCATGTTATATTTCTGCTGCTCCAGTGACAGGTTGTCTGCTCACAAGAGGTAGCTGTGTTTATTGCCTTGGTTTCCTAACTCTTACATCTGACATCTGCTCCCGCTCCGCAAACACAGCTGAGGATTAAAAGAGCAAAGATCAGTCAGGGGAAATAACCTGATGGCTCAGTAAGTGGATGAATTCAGTATGTGTATGTGTGAGTGTGTGTGTGTGTATGTATTTGTCAGACAATTAGAATCAGCTCATTGGTTGAAGAAAGCACAGATGTGTCATTATCAAGACAAGGTGTTCAAATAATTGATGTCGTAAGAAAGTTCCTTCGTTCACAGTGGGTCGTGGATTATGTTAGTGCTCACAGAGACATATGGAGGCCCAACATTTAAACCTCTTAAACCAGGCGTGACGCAATAAAATGGCAAGCGATAAAAGCTATGCTAATTCGAGTTTCTGAAATCAGCTGTAATAGCGATTAGTTTCCATTTCGGCAGCAATGTGACTAATGTTTGAAAACGCCCTAGGAGTGAGCTTTTGGATTACATCATCATGATATTGTGGAATATTATTACAGTTTCACTTGTTTTGTTGTTACGATGCTTTATATTTTATTATGTTTTACAATATTATTTATTTCTGTGATGGTAAAGCTGAATTTCCAGCAGCCATTACTTCAGTCCTCAGTGTCAAATGATCCTTCAAAAATATAAACCTATCCTTAAATATTAATTTATTTTAAAAAAAGAAGCCTTACTTTTTAACAGTAATGTAAAAAATATAAATAATAACCTATAAAAGGGGCTCGTCTGACTTTGATGTGTGCTGTATATTGGCATTATTATGTAATGTAAAAAAAAAAAAACAACAACAAAAAAAACATTATTAGTAGTCTTAATAACAATTAACAATACAATAATAACAAGTTACAAGTTACTTTAATGCATTTATACCAAGAAATAGAGGATTTATGCCAACACTGTCTAAAACTCCAATGTAGGGCATTTCCAAACTTTTTGTAGCCACAGTATATTTAAAGTCAAACATGGATTTGTCTTCAGTGTGGAATGCAAATTTGATACCGCTGGAATCTTGATGCATCATACCTGGTTATGTCACAGTGTTATAAATTATACATCATGTGTATATGTTGACATATGGGCAGGCTCCAGTTATTTGTGCCCTTTTACCATTAGATTGATATATGAGTTTATATGACAAATACAAAATAGCAGCACAAAAACACATTAAGAGTCCACAAAAAAACACACACAATTAGAGGACACACAGTGAAATGATCCCACATATTTAAAAGAGTTAAGAATTCAGACACACACAAAAACAAACATTTTGACTTACACACTGGTCCAGCATGCAGTTAACATGCACGGTGAGGAAAAAATAAAGAATGAAAGACAGAGGTAGAGAGAGAGATACAAAAGTATTGAGGACAGATGACAGAAAGAAGCAAAAATAAAACAAAACATGGTGTGATTTCAGCATTGAAAATAACAGACATTGTGATGACATACAAATGAGGGTGTTCTGTGAAAGAAAAAAAACTACATGGCTAAAGCTCTGTCTAACAGCCAAAAATCTTTGCAATCAATGACAGATTAGCAAAGTTGTATAAAGCAACCACATAGAAAAAATTGATCATTTATCATAATAATAATGAACCACAAACAACACTTTGAACAATAGTTTATCCAAAAAAAAGTCATCATTTAATGACCTTCATATCATTCCAAACCTGTATGAAATTCTTTTTTTTTAATGGAACACAAAAAGTGCTGTTAGGCAAAATGTTCTGCTTTTTTCATACAGCAAAAGCTTAACGTTCATTGTTAGCAAACTGGCAATTTTGAACCTACACAAAAGAAAAAAATATTTAAGATATTAAGAGAATAAGATTTAAGAACTATTTGTCAACATAAAAATCTTACAGCTTCTATATATCTATCTATCTATATATATACACACACACACACGCAGAAGAAAGAAACCCACACAGGTTTGAAATGACCTGAGAGTGTGTAAACGATGACAGAATTATTACTTTTTAAGTCTCTTTAATTACTGGTAAAGGATAAATGGCCTAGTCTACCTAATACAGACACACTTACACTGTTGTATTGTGTATATGAACGTCATAAAAGCCTCAGGTGACAACAGAAGTCATCTGACCAAAGGAGGGCGTGAGTGAGCTGGGTTGGGGTAAGAATCACCTTACACTTCCTTCATCTCCTACTCCTAATCTTCTCTCTATGTGCTGTCACTTAACTTACCTTCTTTCACAGGAATGGCTGGCTTCTTCTGCCGCAAGCCCAGGAGTATGAAGAAGAGCACCAGAGGGATGAATATCTCAAATGCAAGAACCCACTGCAGAGATAAACATACAAAATACAAAAAAATGGGTTATAAAAGCCACTCTAGCCACTGTGGCTGCTGGCGGTCATATACATATGCCTGTATCACAGCTGATTCACTACAGATTAGCGTAAACATCTGAAATGTCACACACTAAAAATGATAATGATTATATATATATAAAAAAAAAAGTTTCTTTGGCTTCAAATCAGCATATTAAAAATATATCTGAAGGATCATGTGGCACGGAAAACTGAAGTAATTTATTTACAGCATTGGTGATTCATGAGCACAAGAGGTGAATAAATATTGGTAGTAAATATAAAAATACATCACATTCTTTCATAACGTGGCCAGCGAAAATGTTGGCTTGCTCAAGTGGATAAGCAGGCAAAAAAAAAATCTCATTGTTGAGGCCTGCCAACTGAGTCCGGTATCAGAGATTGATCCAGTAAATACAGACTGGCCAATTGAAAAGTTTGCTTAACATGCAATATTTGCTAGTTGGGTTGGCCAGCACACCTGCTTGTGCTCACAAACAACCCGTTCCAACAATTATTAAAAGAAGTGGAAGAGAAATGAAAGATATCGCATACACATACACTCCACAGCAGCTAGTTGGAAAGAGATGGCAAATGCTTTCAGGCACATTGTGTGCAAAGTACCGCAGAAAAGCTGCATCTTCCAACATTTACCTCTGCATTATTTCCACTACTTCCTTTTTTGCACTTTCTCTCTCTCTGCCGGGGCTGAAGTTACTGAGAAATAAGCTGTTGGTTGAAATGTAGACTGCGATTAGGAACTCGCAGGGTTATAGCCAAGGATGCTATTTATAGCTGAACTGAGATCAGCCTCTTATTCTTCCTCCCTCTACGAATGCGTGCGGCTGCCATCTGTGCTCGACTACGAGAGGCAGATCTCATATCAGTATCTAAGGGCATCCTGTCCTGACCACAATGTGTCTTTTACTGCAGCACAGCATCACGCTGTTGACAAGTGACAAGAGAAGGTGCAGAGGTTTTTCTCTCGCTGTTAGACTTTCTCTCCATCTCTGCCATTTCTGAAGGTCACAACAAACAAGAAGCTCCTTTTACATGAATCTCTCACAATACACAAAGCCACATCTGACACGACACACAAAGCTTCGCTTACGAGACCCCCGGTGCTGAGCACGGGGGGTGTAAACACCAGCCAAAGAGTGCTTCTTTCTTTTTAGAAAGTCCTGTGGCTTATTTAAGCTTTAAAGGGGGCAAAGAAAAACATTGCTTCACTCCCAGTCAGTTTTGAACTGTAATTTGTATGTTGGAGGCTGTTCATCTATTATTTATGGAGCCATTGTGTCTGCCTATGAGCACTGCTCTTATACTCAAGTGAAGTCAAGTCTATTTGTATAGCGCTTTTTTTTACAGTACACTTTGCTTCAAAGCAGCTCTACAGATTGGATTACTTTATTGTGATATATATCTTTACAGTGACCCATCTCATGGTACAAGATTTTGGTCACCCACTGTTCAGCTAGAAAGTTAATACATAATTTAAATGCGGAAGACAGATGGTGCAAGCAAATAATCAGTCGTTGGGTTATGACAATATTTTGGCACAAGTTGCTATTGTAGTCGTTGGACAGCGTCATATAGTGGGGGGGGGAGTAGATGATCTGACTGGGTGAAGCTGGATATAGTAGGCCTTGGTACCAAACTTTTGTGACCTTTATGACTATGATGGATTATAACGGTAGAGAAACCATGTCTTTTCTCTTGGTAATAATGTTATTTGTCTAATGTAAATACACAAAAACAGTGAGACTGGAATACACTACACTACACAGATTTTTGCACCTATTTAGAGTCTGCAGGAGTTGACACGCAGAAAGTCAGAGCCAGTCTGCACATTTGAGTTGACAGATTTAATAATAAGTGACGTAGTGTATGATTGTCACAGACTTCAGACTATTGCCTCTTTTACACTGTTGGCTCAAACAATGAAATATCCAACGGTTTGATACCCTGCAATTGTACTTTTAGTATACAAAATTGGTATACTTAAAATCTGCTAAATTGGAATAACTTATTGGGTACTTAATGGACTTTAATTTAATGCACTAAAGTCCAACTAAAGATATACTGAAGTATATTTGATTATGCTAAAGTAGAACTATTGCAAGTATACTGCAGGTGCATTAATTTAATAAAAATACACAAATGGTAATATTGTGAAATATTACTAACATTTAAAATACCTGTTTTCTATTTTTTTTTTTTTTAAATATATATATTTTACAATGTTATTTACTCATGTGATGACAAACCTGAATTTTCAGTAGCCACTCCTCCAGTCTTCAGTTCATCTTGAAAAAAAGTGAAAACAATTGTGCTACTTTATATTTTTGAGCAAACATTTTTTCAGGATTCTTTGATAAATGGAAAATTCAAATGCACAGCATTTATTTTATTTTAGTACTGTCATTTTATTGCGTCATTGCTGCATAAAACACAAACCTACACAGGGGAATTTTCTAGAAGAAATTTTCAAATGGCATTTAGAGGCTTTTGTATACAGTACATACATATACGTATGTGTATACAAACACACACACAAACACATCAGTGCAATAAAATTTCCCAACCTAACCCAGACATCACTAAGCTAGAATAAGTCTAGTTAGTGTCTTTCAGCTGTCCACTCTTTATACTTTATCTGCTAAAACACATTTTCCATTCACCAAATCACTGAATTACATATTTGTGCCACTGTCCACCAAGCACAGCATCCATCACCAACCAACAAGCAAATAATGCGAGCTAAAACACTTATTCTCCATTAACAATGCATGCTGAGAGATATGAGGTTTTCTGTCAAGTAAATTTGAGATAATGGAATTGCTTTTACTGTGCAAGGACTGGAGAACGGCTCGTATAAACCTCCATATACACCTTTGAAAAATCTGTCTTCTCTTTCCTCTACCCGTCTCTCCCCAGAAAGCTCATATGAACGGAGCCTGCATAATCAGATAAAACTCACGTGCACAAAACATCATTTAGCATCCATAATTACATTCGAACCAGCAAACGCAAACAGGCCCCACAGTCGCCTGGGATCGAGACACCAGGCGCTGTTTGTGTTTGTGTGAGCTGTGTTTTTGAAACGGGTATGTTTTGTAAGTATTATATTGTGCGTGATCAGAAAGTCTGTGTTTCGGTGATTTTTCCACTGGTACGAGTGCATTTATAGCTTAAAACGGCAGCAGTAGAAACAATGTCCAATAAAATTAGTTATACAATTACTGATGCAGTAAGTAATGCAGCAGTCAATCACTTTAGCAGCACTTTTATGGTGCATCCAATCAGAATTTTGATTCCATACCTATTTTTTATCTGTACCTGCTTGTAAGTGCAAGACTTGGATGTTAGGATTATGTAAAGCTGCTTGGCTAGACAAATGCGACTGTTAAAAGCCTAATACAAATAAATCTAAACTGAACTAAAATGAGTAAGGTGTATTAATGGCAAGTGTGTTGAATGTGCTTCATCTAAAAGGTGTAATGCAGTTACTCGTTCCTCGACTCTAGCCTCACACTCCAGGCAGCCAGGGCTTGAGGAATGGATTTGTGGTCATTCACACTGGATTGATTACCCATCTTCCCCTCTGTTAATACCCAGCAGCTCCAGGCTATAGACATATTTCTCTAGAGACTCACCGGGACATTGCTGCATTTCCATCCCATCAGGTTATACAAAAACAATTCCACCCAGGCAACAACAAAGGACAAGGGACCTCGATACAACAGGCAATGCTTCATTTTCAACTCAACTAGATGATATAAGGATATAATACTTCAAGTGCTGAGAGCACATCATTAAAGTCTCAAAACCAATCCCATTTCGCCAACAAAAAAAGCTGAATAAATATTGGTGGATTTGTCCAAACCTCAAAACAACAGCACATTCAAAAGTGATTAACAAGTGCATTAAGAACTAAAAGCTTTAAAGGTTGAAATGGTTCTAATTTCTTGCTCATGTCAACTTATATTTTTTAATTACTAACAATGAGCTTTGTGCATTTCACAATGCAGCTCCTTTGCAAAACTCTCTCTGACACACCCGACCTTTGCACCAATGAATTTACATGATTTTTCCATTTGTTTGTGATTACTGGATAAGGCTTAAAAAAACACTTTATACATTTTATGTGTGGGATTGAGTGGATTTCCATTTGTACGGCAGCTACAAATCCTTGGAATTAATGGTTTTAAAAGATTATGCTTTATATACAAATGTCTCCAATAAATCTCTCCTAAAATGTCCTGACGTTTGAAGGCTGTTATCCTCAATTGACTGATGTCATCACCCTACCTATAGTGCTCATAACAACTAGTCAATGATATATTTTAAAACAGACTGAAAAAAGTGTGCAAAATAAAATAATATCTACTACACTCTCAGAAATAAAAGGTACAAAAGCTGTCACAGGGGCGGTAACTTTTCAAAAGGTACACTTTTATACCTGTTAGGTTCAAATACGTATGCTTTAAGTATTAATATGTACCTTTAAGGTACCAAAAGGAACCCTTTAGGTACAAACATGTACCTTTTGAAAAGGTACCGTCAAAGTGACCGCTTTTGTACCTTTATTTCTGAGACTGTAGAAATGCATGGCCATATCAGTTATTGGCTGATATTACAGATTTTTAAATTTATTTATTCTAGTACTGGAAGAGTGAGTGATGTATTGAGTTTTTCTTAAGGTCAATCATCTTGACCCTGCGATTCTGCTCACCTTTCACACCGCAAAGCTTAAAGTATCACTCTCAAAAGACTCTGTTCTTCATCGACTATGATGTTAGGCTCTATTCAGAGATCCTGTTTCTGTTACTCACAAAGGCATGTCTGTGCTTCTTCTGGCCTTATTGAGCTCGAACAGTTTCTATTGTAACTGCTAATTTTCACAGACCTGCTTAGAACTGATTAATTTAGCAAAATATTAAATCTTACAGAAAAGTAGAAATAAAATGTACAAATAAAACATTAAATATACAGCATGTTAGATTTGCACGCTGTATATGTGAAAATGCACTGGCCCTGTGTCTTGAGGCCAGTTACACAGACGGCAGCATTACAGAAAACTGCTCACCTAATTTAAAGGTTAATTAACCTCTGTGTTCTTTCAGTTGCTAATTCATCTCAGTGTAATGACTGAGGAGAGAGTCATTACAGATGAACCCATTAACTATAAAAAGCTTCTGAAAACAGAAGTCAGAAACGAGGTGGAATGAGACAAGACATTTACATGTACGTGTTTAAAATTGCATGCAGCCTTCCCTTTCTGTGCGATCACTGTGCATGTGAATTAAACAGAGTAGGAGTCAACATGATTTAAGAAGAAGGAGATTGAGAGAGAGAAGAGGAAGGGTTAAGTAAAGGTCAGTGGTGGGTGGCATCTTTTATATTTGTTGACTAGCTTTATAACAGCTTTTCGTCTCTCAGTACAACCATAAAACAAGATAATACACCATAATAAAAATAACTGTTTAATGAACATCCAAGACATACAGTATAGAATGAATAGAAATATGAATGATGTAGGCTCCAAATTCCTGTGTATCTTGTCTGGAGGGCTCTGCATGCACAGGTAAACTAAAGTCACTACACCCAATAAAATTTGTTTTGGTGTCATAGTGCTGGGACACAGAATCATTTTTATAGTAAGGGGTGTAACATTTCCATCACATGACACTGGAATTTGGCCAAGCACAATGCACTGGATAGCTGACCAATCAGAGCACACCTCGCTTTTTTAGAACAATGAGCTTTGTACAAATCGACCCGTTTCTGGAGGCGGGGCTTAGAAGAGAAAAAAAAGTACAGTATGTGGAAAATAATGTGTTTTTTTCACCTTAAACCATAAAAAAAAACATTGGATTACACAAAATACACAAATAATGTTCTTTTTAGCAACATCATATGACTCCTTTAATCTTGTTGCATAATTTGATGAATTGAAATCAACACTTAACTGACCTAAGATGAAAACAGATACTTTTATCTACTGTGGAGCTGCTGTTTTTGCCTTATAAATGATTCACACTGCTGTTGAACTTTAAAAAAAAAAAAACACTGAACTAAACAGATTAATAATGACATTCAATTCTTTTTAAAGCTACTTCACATCTGAAATTTCTTTCATAATTGAAGAACTTTCAACATTTATACTACTATTTCTTGTTTATTACTGTAAAGCTGCTTTGAAACTATGCATTGTAATAAATTGTAGGCCATAAAACACCACTTGACTTGACTTGAAGTCACATATTTTTTTAAACAGGGTGAGGGAAAATGGACAATGACAGCATGAAACACTGAAAAAGAGAATAAAATAATGAGACAACCATTCATGAAACTCCAGTGGGCATTCAGTGTTTTGTACCAAGACAGGTGTAAGGTTGAGAGAGGGCGTATTGTCTAAAAAAAACAGAATACAGAACTTGACTCACTGTGCCACTTCCATTAAAAGAGAGAGATAAGGGGTGAAGGACAGCATGTCAATCCTATCATGAATTATGCACACCCAGGAGAAGATGAATAGACATGTAACGCTTACTGGAGCTCAAGGCCCAGAGCCAACGGATGACACAGCAGCTGTAATCTACTGCAGACCTGACTGAGAATCAACCTCCTAACCTAAATACACTCATCTTCTGAAACAACTCCACACTTTCTCAGCTTCCTTTGTTTACTGCAGTTCAATTAAATTTAGCTAGTAAAAAGAATGGGAGAGAAAGCAAAGCAAAAAACATACTATAGATAAATTACAATATTTAAGCATGCGTTCCTAATGGAACTCATATAGAAAGTAACTCAAATACACCTCTTGATCATCATGATATTATGATATAATTTGTGGGCATTCAAAAATGTGTAGGTGGTGTAAATGTCCAGAGACTGTACATTTAAAAAAGACTGAAATTAATAAAATAACACTCGAAATAAACTTGTACCAGAAGCAAAGTCTGCCACCTACAAAATGCATGACATGCATGACTTCAGTATGAAAGATACATAAAACCATTAAACAGGAAATTAGACCACGTAAAGCATGACTTTCATAATTCAAATATTTAAATATAGCCTGTTTTTGAAAAAGAGTGCTACTGTTCTCTAATTGGGAATAAACAAAAGCGGGTTTGTCAGCAATTATAGTTCTAACATAACTACATTTTTCATTAGCGTGAACATTACTTGTCTGTTTTCAACAGTTTATTTCAGAAATGAGATATTTCTCATAGAAGCAACAGTATAGAGAGACACAAATGCTGCATTGCTGGTCATTACATCACACTGTGTGTAGCAAAAATGAGCTGAGGCAATAATTTAACATACTCAAATCCAGCTCATTTCAGCAAACTGGTTCATTGGGACTGTTCATTTCAATAAACCAGTTTAAAAAGCCAGTTCACTGATTTATTCTAGTTGCTCCCAATCCCCACACTGCATTCTTTACAACACTGCCCTCTTAAAGAGACAGTTCACCTAAAAACTACAACTCTGCCATAATTTGCTCTCTAATGTTTTTCTAAAACTTCACGACAAAAAGAGATATTTTAAGAAATGTCTCATGTTGTGTGTGTGTGTTGGTATTTGTGGTTTACACAAATTTATTTAATGACATGGGTATGACAGAGGTATTACAATTTGAAGGTGGTGTATGAGGTCACTGCCAACGTCCCTCTAATTCAAAAGACTTAAAAAAAAAACATACTAAATGGTGTTTTTCTGAAAATCTAAAAATGCAGAAAGTTTCCTGTAAGGGGTAGGGTTACGTGTAGGGTTGGTGTAGTAGAGCAATAGCACATACAGTTTGTACAGTATAAAAAACATTACGCCTATGGAACGTCACCATAAACCACAAATACCAAAATGTCCATACAATAACAGTCAAGGATAACTGAAACTGACCAAACTTTATCTTCTTTTGTGCAGAAGAAAGTGATACAGGTTAGAAAAGATGACATGATTTTCATTTTTGGGTGAACTATCCCTTTAAATATCTTTAATGTAGTTGTGTTAAACTACTTTTTACTTCACTTTGAATAATAAGTAGCTTTGCGAGCTACAGTTTCAAAGCAGCATCTCCAACACTGGTTAGCACTGTACACAAAGACACAGTAAGAAGGGAGAATCTCAGCGGAAACTCTGCCCATCTCTCTGCCACAGATCTCTTTCGTTTCCTCATCCTTATTCTGTCACAATTTCTCTACACAAGCAATTCTCATTTCTTGTCTTTCTCCTTCTCCAACTCAAGGCCTCATTTCTGTGTAAAACAAAAGCCTGTCCTAGTCTCTCCCACACGGCATTCTTGAGATAGCAGACCGCTTCGACCTCTCGTTGTCCCTAATCACATTCCTTCCCTTTCTCCATCCTTCAACGCCACTGAGGGAGAAAGATAATCCCTCTATCAGGCAGAACTTAAGATCGCTTCATGCAGAATAGGAGTCTCTTGGAGGACAGAAGAGTTTCAAAACTCCTTTCCCTTCAGTAAATGGAGTAGTTAGCATTTTTATGCTAACGGCTCTACGCCTCAGAGAGCGTAGGCCGTACTGGAATAATGAGCGCAATCGTACAATCTGTCTTCGCAGGATTCAATCATAATGAGAACAGGATTTTGGACGTGAGAGCAATTCAGCATATCTTATTTCCATTTTGAAACAAGTAAAGGTCAAAGGCAAAAGTAAAGAAAGATTCTTAACAATACTTTGCTGAAACTCAGTTCTCATGCTCCATGTAGGATATATCTCTTACATGCTAAATCCTCAATAGAATGACCTACTATAGACTCATAAAAATTAACAATGTCCAGGACATCTCTGTAGGCTGCCGAGAGACAGAGAGACAGATCTAACTAGCTTTCTTTACCCATTGGAAGTCAACCGCATTGTTCCGGTTTGTGTCTATAACCTCTGTGCTGTTGACACATTAGTCCCTCAAGGCTGTTTCCCACTCTGTAAGCACATGAAGGATACAAGAGCGAAGACAGCAGCTGTCATAAGCACAAATTAGACCTCATGCCAGAGAAAGGTAAGCCTAATTAGAGGAGTATCTCACTTTATGCAGCATTATTTATTTGAACTGTGGCATGAGAGATACAAGTGACCTGGAATACCAGAATAGAGCACGACAGTCAGTTTTAGGAAGTAAAAACCCAACTCATTTTCTCATTAGAGAAATTGCTGACAATGAACCTCACAATATAAACCTACAATTAGCTTTGAGAGCAAAGAAGATTTAAACTTTATTCTTTAAAAAAAGCATGTTTATATCGCCAAATTCCTGATGAATAACTACACTCTATAATCATAAAGTTGCTGTTACCATAGAAACTTGCCAAAAGAGTTCACACCCTATTTGTTTGTAAACTGTTATTTATTATTAGAGTTCCCACAAAAATATCAAGCTGCAAAACTTTTTTCAACGATAATTCTAATAAATGTTTCTTGAATGTTTCACCAAATCAGCATGATTGAATCAGCATGAAATGATTTCTGATGGATCATGTTACTTAAGACTGGAATATTGACACTGAAAATTCAGTTTAGCCATCACAGGAATAAATAAAGTATATTAAAACGGAAAACAAACAGGTAAGTGTAATAAAATTTCACAATATTGCTATTTTTGATGATGCAGCCTTGGTGTTCAAAGGCTTTTACCATTGTGCTCCCATTACACCTGCACCAACATGACTCTCCTGAGAAAATGTATCATCTTACAACCAGGATACTGAATGTGAATCGAAGATGACAGGATCAGTTACAAACCCTTGAAGTAGACTGTCCTCCATATAACATTTCTCTCTTTTCTAACTCGGTAATCTCCCTCCTTCAGCTTCTCTCTCTCTCTGTCTCTCTCCCTGCACTAATTCCATTCAGAGTTCACTTTGCATCTGGCTTGATTAAAGGCAAACCGCAGTCTTCTTTTCCCCTGTTCTCCCTATTTCTAAGTGCTGGGCTGTGAAAGGAGAACATCTTGGCACATAAACACCCTCTGCAGAGAAAAGCACAGAAAAAAATGGATACTTAAGTAGCCAGAAGAGTGTGAATGAGCCAGGAATATCATGAATCATTGGCTCATTTTTTGATGTGGGAAGCCTTGGAAAAAAATAATACAAGCCGACCAATGACAGAGGCCTTCTGAGAAGACCATAACACTTTCAAGCCTACAAGATTTGTAATACTCTGTTTAAACAATTTTTTTAAAGATCATTCTGATTAAAAATTGTGCAAATAAATATTTCTATGTAATTAATTTTGTGCATATCACATTTTCTAATATTAAATTGTACTATATCATTAAAATGCACATTAGTGAAATATCAATAACACCAAAAGTCACACTGCTGTCTATCAACAGTAGAAAAGATTTGTTTTAATTATAATACATAAATATTATGAATTATTAAAGCATCAGAGAAACATTTGATTGGTCAAGACTGTGAAGTACATTTCTAATACAATTATCTTATTGTCTCAGAGGTCTTTGCATGACAAATCACAAAATTAAGGTGAAAAGGAACATTTATAATCAAAGTGGTAAATATTTCATGAAATGCTTTATACATGAGGACAAAATTAGCTCAGGCTGAGAGCAATTGCACCTCATTTCAATAAGAACACACGCTTTTATTCCTCCTGAGAAGGGCAAGGAGGAGAGAGACAGAATGTGAGAGCAGGAGGAAGAAAGGAAGAAAAGAGCTGAAAGAGCAGTTGAGCTGTGGGAAAAGAGAAACTGAGAGCAAGTGTTCTTGAGAGTGAGTGGAGAGGGCAGTCGTACAGTTCACACTCCCCATGGTGCCCATGAGGGCACGTAAAAGGAATAATGATGCACTTTTCTCTTTGATTTTAGCAAAAACTAAATTACAATTAAGATTAATATTAATAAAGTGGTTTATTCATTTGTACACTTGAACATGTACACTTACACACACACACACACACACAGTGCATGCACAAATAAACTCTTGATATCCATCATAAAAATCTCACATACACAAAAACAGATCAATAACACGCTTTTGTGACAGTGTTTGATGGATGGCTTTGATTCATTTCTCTCATTTTCCAGGAACTGGGACGGGTGACAGTGAGAGAGTAGCATTTTGAAGCTTTTAAAAGATAAATGAAGTAATGGAAAAAGGGTCGGGACTCTGCATTGTTGTTGAAACTGTTCCTCATCAATTTTGGGGGGTGATGATTAATTGTCACACAAGATAACTGTGATATTATATAAATCTAAAAAAAAAAAAAAAAATCAATATTTCAATATTACCAAGATTTATATTATAGGTGAGGTAGTTCATGTGACAGGAAAATATATTCTTTTTGACAGTTTTATTTTACTATTTTTACTTTTACTTTTTACTGTAACTATAGTAAACATCACTTTAACTGTGGCTTATAGGGTTAGAGATTTAGACAAATCTATAAAATTACATTTAAAACTTCAAGATTACATTTAAAACAAGTTTCTGCACTGAACCACTGAAGTCATAAGCCAGAGGGGATAGACTGAGACAAAACAAACTAAAACATGCAAAACCTAACCTCCCCTCCCAGGGCTCTAGATTGCGACCAATTTGGTCACACATGCGACCTAATTTTTCAGTGCGACTAAAAAAAATCTGAGGTCGCACCGGTGCGACCAGCCATTTGAGGCGAAAAAAGGAATTTGTCGCACCGCATCGCATCCAGTATAGACAGCAGAATTGGTTCTATTGTATTTTGTCACGTCCAATAAACAGAGTGGATGTAGCCGTGGATGATGAGAGAAGATGTAAAGAATGATTGACAACTTATTCATTAAGAATGTTAAGTTAAGGCCTGATCTGTCCGAGAATCATTTAAGCACCAACACTTTTACCTTTCTTGTAGAATTGTGCTTCAAATAAACTTTATGTTGACCAGATTGTTACACCATGTCTACATCGGACCAGAACGGCGCGTCGTGACAAAATACAATAGAACCTATTCTGTTGTCTACACTGGATGTGTGCTGCGTTCTATTTATGACGTATTGACACAAGTTTCAAATGATTTTCAATGGTCACTTTGTTGCGTGCAGTGACAAGACTTTAGCTGCTGCAGCGCAGTGCGACAGTCTCGTTCAGTGTAGACATGGTGTTAGTTAATCATTTACATGTCAATATTGCCTATATGAAAAATTGGGTCCACCTAACTTTTGTGCTGAGACACCTAAGAAAAAAAGTTAGGCGCACCAGTGCAACCAGTGCAAAAAGTTAGTCTAGAGCCCTGCCTTCATTAAAATTAAATGTCAGTATGTAGTCACAGTCAGTTAAAGTCATCGTTCAGCTCTCAAGTTAGTGGAAATACAGGCTGGTTGTGAATGAAGTTCACAGACGCTCAGTTCTATAACTATTTTGGTGGAAATCTTAAATCTTTCTCCAAAACTTACCCGGTTCTCTCCATCCCTCTCTCTCTGCCCCAATTTATGGCTCCCTGCCTGGGCTTGGTTTTACAAGGTGAACACTGCTGCAATAATTATCATTTAAGAGGGACCGTCCCTGACTCTGGACACATATTGCTATTCATTTAAGGCAGGCACACAACGAGAGGCTTAAAGGTCAAGGTTTTATAGCTGATCTTGTTGCCGAAATAAAGGATAACTCATTGCCTCTCGAGTTCTATACTCCATAATCATTCTTTCCTGTCCCACTTCATTTAATTTCTGTCTTGTCTCATGCCTCCTTCACGTCTCTCTTTCACCTTTGCCTAAAACACTCTAACACCTCTATTGTCTCACTGCTGGATCCTCATTTAACAAACTGCCCTACCTGTCCTCATTACAGCCCTCTCTCACTCCAGCACTCACGTCATTGACTCTCACACTGACAAAAGATGTTTCCGTCCATCAACTTTCTCCTACCTAAATCTTGCTCCTCCAGAACAGCTGGCCATTACAGTACTTTCCTCCTGTCGCTCTATCCCTTATTCCTTTGCTCCTCTATCTCATGTTTATTTCATCCAATCTTCCTTCAGTGCTGCTTTTCTCCCAGGAGTACGGAGAGATCTCAATAATTCAGGAGGCTGTCTGAGCTATGCTGGGCTAGCAGGACAACCATCACTGGACATGGGGAACTTTCAGTGCCCCACTTACTCCACAAGCAGACAGATAATCATCAATACTACTCCAAAGCACTGCTTTCTACTGACGAGATCACTATGATCTACAGTAAACTGTCCATGAACATAAATGGTATCCTCAGCAGCGTTTTTTCTTTATGCAACTGGTGAATGAGTCACAAAGCTACACAATCACACGAAATGTTAACAGCATTCATGTCACACAATCGTCCTACTGTAGTAAATGTTACTGTGCACGTCAGTTTACTGTACTGGTCTGCCGCACTCCCACACAAACCATTTAACATCTCATCACATTAGACACAATGTATAACTAAGAAATTTACATGCATCAATGCTCAGAAGTCATCAAAATCACTATGCTAAAGTTTTTGGGAAGGTGGTAGGATTGGTTCTGCATAAATTGTGCTCTTCTCTATTGCTGCGTTTAAAAATTACAATGTCCTTGCTGCTGTAGGTTCAACAGATGCAGGACAGAAGAAACATATCAACAATCATAATTTAGTAGACAAACCAAAGAGGAAAATAGCAGGATGACATCCTCACAGGTGCTTCTTCTTTTGAAGGCGATCTATTATCTGTAATTAATGCTAAACAAACATATATATATATATATATATATATATATATATATATATATACAGGTCCTTTTCAAAAAATTAGCATATTGT
>JAUMHE010000048.1:4359729-4374747 GCA_032359235.1 Enteromius mattozi
CAGAGTGCTCAGGACCTCAGACTGGGCCGAAGGTTTACCTTCCAACAAGACAATGACCCTAAGCACACAGCTAAAAACTTTCCCAAAAAGACTCATGGCTGTATTAGATCAAAGGGTGCTTCTATTAAATACTGAGCATGTGATATTTCAGTTTTTCTTTTTTAATAAACCTGCAAAAATGTCAACAATTCGGTGTTTTTCTGTCAATATGGGGTGCTGTGTGTACATTTATAAGGAAAAAAAATTAACTTAAATGATTTTAGCAAATGGCTGCAATATAACAGAGTGAAAAATTTAAGGGGGTCTGAATACTGAATATATATCTAATTTTTTTAGTAATTTTTTAATAGAAAGTTCAAATGAAAAACATCAGTTTGTAATTGTTTTACATCTTTTTGCAGCAATATGGTACAAACATATTGTGGGTCCTTTTTTAATCTTAAAGGATTAGTTCACCTCCAAAACAAAAACAATTCTGATAACTCACTTCATGTCATCCAAAATGTTCATGTCTTTTTTCTTCAGCCAAAAAGAGGCTAAGGTTTTTGAGGAAATCATTTCACCTAAAACATTTTCTCCATATAGCAGGCTTCTATGGTGGCAAAGGATTGAAAGTCCAAACTGCAATTTATCAGGAATTTTTTTATTCTGGAATGTCATTTCTAATTAGAATCCAATGGATCCCAAATCATACTGCTTCTCAATTTACTTCCTTTTAAAGTAATTGAATCATTTTGGCTTGCATATGATTAGTCTTCCACTGACGCAGGCTACGTCTCAAAAGGGGCTCGCTAGTGCAGCATAACTTTATTGCTTGCTGAATCAACAGTCTTTGAACACTTAATACTTCTCATGGATCTTCCCATTCAATTTTCATCACAGAAATGGAACCCTGTATAGTTTGCCAAACTCAGAATACATGTCTGCCAAACTAAAGGACAACTGACGTCCTCTGTTATTTCTCACAGCACTGAAAGGAAGCTAATGCAGCTAATGTAAAAGGTTTCTATAAAAGGTTTTCTGTAATGCTACAAATTAAATGGCATATTCATATTGTCTTAGAATGGTTAATGTTAATATATCTTACCTGGTCTCCTGGCATAAACGTGCACTTTTTAAGAGAGACATGAAATATGTGCCAAAAAGTACATATGACTGCAGTTTCCAAAAGAAATGGACACTAGAGTAAGTAAAAATCAGATACCTTTTATTCCTTTTCACACAAATTTACAGAGTTTCGATATCATGTTATGACTTCAAAACAATATTAACATGCTGGGAGATTTAAAAAACAACTGATGCTTTGGAACGTTAACATCACACATATCCAGCTTCACATCTGTGCTTTCATAGATGGTGGGTTTGTTTGGTAGCTCCCGGAGATGAGAGATGTACTTGAGAGTTGAGAAACTCCAGTTCGAATCCTGTGTAACTTCGGTTCAACAAAATAGTTCAAATCTGCATAATATTACATTTGTTAACACTATCGGGTAAGTTTAGGGTTGGATTTGGTGTAGGGTATACCATTAACTTTCAGCAACAGTTCACATATATTTCAATTCTGAACTGCAGCAATACATAGCTGTATCAATGTAATACAACTGTGCCAGGGTTCACATATTGTGAACCTGTGTTTTAGTGCCACTAAATAGACATTTCTCTTTGAAAAGGCAATTAAAAACGGTGTTGCACAAAAAGTACACAGAGGTACATATTTTTATGAGACCACGTTGAATATATCTGACGTAGCCTATAAGCGTTAAACAGTTACTATAGCACAAACCTACAAATCTTTGATGTCACTGAAAAAGTCCATATTTAGACCGTATTTTAGTAGCTGTTCTTAATGGAAAGAAATACCATCATCCCCAAATACACAAACTGAATTTTTAATGATGAAATAGTAGAGTATCTGCATTCCTACTAGTGACATCACAGCATAAAACCAGCTCACAAAACACATACTGTGAAACCATTAACATACAGTCTGCATGCATAATTCAGACAGCTGCCATTACAATAACTCGCTCTCTTGATGACTGTCCGGTTATCAGACTCCTGTCTGTGTCTTGACTCTTTCTCTTACTCCCTTTATCCATCTATCTCTCTCTTTCTATCTCTGTCTCCATAGATACACAGACAGTTTCGCCCGTCCCTGCTTCAACCAATTGTTCAGGGATTGAAGCTAGCAGGAAGTAGGTCAGCCTGTGTTGCACTTGGCATAAGGTAAAGGCAGCCGGTGCATTAAAAGACCAATTTTGGGTTAATGTTCATCTAACCTTCAAACAGGGACTGTAACACAATCCATAACACAGACTATGAAATGTGGAATTTTATTTGTATAATGGGGCATGAGGGGGAGATGTTGCTTTGTTAAAGAAAAGAAAAACAGGCACCCAGTCTAGTGGGTGAAGCAGGGCTCCAGATTGTGACTAAAATAGTCATAAATGTAGCAATAATTAATAACTAAAATTTTAACAGCAATTTGAAATCTTACTAGCATTACACAACACAGAACAATTGATTCATGAAAACATAGTTGATTCTTATTAATCAAACAGTCTCAATCTCAAAAATTAGATCTGAATCGATCCAATAACTGACTAAATGAAACAAACTAACTGTCATTGTGTTGTTGGCTGTTCATATGAACATATTAATGTTACTCATTCAGAACAGAATTTATAATAAAAGGTTTTCCCCTTAAAAATATATGTTATTTTTGTTTTATAGTTTTAGCAGGTTTGCAAGCGGAAACACACATTCATACATTCACTGTGACATCATAAAAAAGGAATACAAGTTTAAACTAAACATAATTAGGAAGACATGCTAGTTTAAATAACCAAACATTGTAATAAAAAAACATGCAATTCAATTTAGATTCAATTAACTGTAGCAAAGGAACATGTAAAGTAAATGCACTATTTAATTTATCTAAGCTTAGTGATTCTGGAATTTGGCCATTTAGTCCTAATTTTAAAAGCCAGGATTTTAATATGGAGACTGAGAGCCATTGATGCTTGATCCAATTTTGTTACTGGGTTATAGAGAAGTGTCTATGGGATTCAGACAAGCTATCATTTAGCTGCTGTGAGGGATTTTATGACAGTGCTTTGAATATAACTGCATCCTCACCATCAAATCACCATATCAGTCTGCACACACTAGCGGAAAGCTGTTAACCACCAACTGCATCTCCATCGACTGCCTAAATCAGCATTACATCAGCAAAAACATCTCTATCTCTGCCGAACATCTGAACACACCTGCACTCCAACAACATCAAACCACACACACACTTGACAAAGAGCTGACAACATTCACCACTGACATATAAGCAGTGAGTAACCAATAAAGGCAGGCAGCCAGTGGAGACCTGAACTCACTGGACCTCATTCATTTAGCATCCACAGGACAGAGCGGGCTGAACCTTTCGCTGACTAGCCACTTCCCAGGGTCCCATCAATCTACAAAGCCTTCAAACTCCCTCTGAAATGGACCTACGTGATCAAACTGGCCCAGTGACGTAACTGTTACTATTCTTAATGGGGTGATCCTTACCTCCAGGGAGCCTGACGTCTGCTGCAAACGTGAGCTATTGTAAAATGCTACTGTTTCTAAAAATAACATAATGGAGCAGCGAGGCTCATAAAGATGGGAACAATGCTTAGTAATTAAGTATCTTCTCGAGGTCAAAACGCTGCTCAAAGTAGTGTGGCTTAATTAAGTGTTAGGACAGAGAGCCCACTTCTGGTTAATTTCATATTTGATTTCACAGTATCAGAAAGCTGATAAGATAAGGATAAAGATTAGGTTACAAGCATTCTTAAAATGCTGCTACATTTCATCATACAATAAAAAAATTGCCATGAGTTTATATAAATATTTAGAGTGCTATATCACTCCCAGAAACTCTCAGCTACGAGTCAGTTTGCTCTAAAGGCCTGTTCGCACCAAGCATGATAACTATTAAGATAACTAATGATAACCATATTTGCATCCACGCCAATGCACACTCATGTTCCGTTCATAACACTAAAGTGCATACTGCAGTTTTGTCAAGTACTTCGAAGCAGAATTGCAAATATACAACGTATATTTTTCAGCACTATTTTTTCATACATTTTTTTATGACATTGTAATGTTTCCTCTAATGAAAATATATCTATTTTGCTTTTTTATATATTAAAAAATACAAATTACAAACGACATTACAAGCATTCTAATTAGTTAGGGAAAAAATGAATTGAAAAAAATCAACATAAACTTCAAAATCAAATACCACCTTTTAAGGTGCTTTCAGACTTGGATCCCACTGTATACTGAAAATTTCCTTTTGCTCTGTAGCCAGATGCAAAAAGGGAAATATATCAATTACATTTGTGTATTTAGGTTTTCTTAACTTAGGGGATTTGTTGCAGCTGATCCCAGATACAGTATTTTGATGCTGCAACACTGCATTTTTCTCTCCCACAAAGATAAAAATAAAAAGTACTCTACTCCTACAAACATACCAAAATTAGCCATGAGGAGGTAAAAGTGTCAGAAATAAAAAAAAAAAAACACTTTCATTCAGTAAAAATAATAATTTGTCTTCTGGCATAAGGCTGCTGTAGCATGCACATACATGGAAAACAAATAGCATGCCTTGTACATACATTTTTGGAGAGCTCTATCCCTTACAAAAACTCACAGTTTAAGTTTGCTTATTTACATTCAAATGTAACATCTAATATGTTGCCAATATTCTAGCTCATTTTGTATTTTCTGAATATATATTTAGGCACAATGCAGCCTATATTTCTCAGTACACTGTATATTGTATATATACTGTATATAAAGAATTGAAAAAACAAAAAGCTAAATACTACATTTTTAAGGGGGTTTCAGACTTTTGGACACCACTGTATAGAGAAAACACTTCTTGCTCTGTGGCCAGTTGTAGCTCTATGTAATAAAAGCCATTATATTTGAGCTTTTAGATAAAGGTTTTATCAATTTAGGGGGTTTGTTGCAACTGGGCCCACAAGGATAAAAAAAAACAAAGGTTACTCTACTCCTACAGACATGCCAAAATTAGCTGTGTGGAGTTAAAAATGACAGAACTGCTTTGTTTCAATAAGAATAATCTTTTGTCATCTGATGCAAGACTCCTGTACAGTACTTGAGTCATTGAAGCACCAAGATCATATTTCCTTACATTTAAAGGCCAATGACATGTCATAAACCATAGTTTTTGCATATGCCATATTTGTTTAAGGGTTGCTAACGTTAAATAGACCTGAGCTTGAACACACTGATACACACTTCGGAGATAAATGTATATTTTTCTCAACGTCAGCAGCTGGTAACAATCTATCACCCTGCTAACAGGTTGTTTAGCGGCACCTCAACTTGCTTGAGATGTGTGGTTATAGTCAAACCAACAGATTGTTCAGAAAACAACCTGTTAGTTTCCTGAACAACCTGTAAGTAGGTGATCGACCGTCAACACAACTTCCTTTCAGATAAGCGGTTTCGCCCACGTTGTTTAGGTAGATGTGAAAATTGTGAGACATGTAGAAGGCCAAATCGTGCTGAAACTATAACCACCGATGCCATCCGAGCAACACATTTTGTTTTCTCTGTAGGCTCAATGTTTTGCAATACCTCAACGTGACTGACTGACTGACGCCCGCCTGCTCAAAACAAAAACCTATCAAGGCCTAAATTAAAATAAAAAATACTCGCGACACATGTAAACAATAACACCTTACCGGTCCTCTCCGCTTTAAAGTCACGTTTTTCCACAGGAGAAGGTGCAGCTGGTGAAGAAATCCCATTTTCGATGAGTTGGAGAATGAAGTCGCAAATTATAATATATTCATCACAGTGTTGATGTTGTTTTGAGATTCCGCTCCGTCTGCATTTTGTCCTCCCCGGCGTGTGACAAAGCCAAACATCCTGAATTAAGAGGGTTGGGTTTGTGAACAAAATGCTCTTTTGGTAGCAGCAGATGTAGATATTCGTATCTCATTGAGCAGTGGGCGGAGATACTCCTGTCAGCTTCACCCAAACGTAGCGAACGAACGTTTCTTATTGCTATAGTAACTTGAGCGCATTGAGGGCGCGAGCGATGTGTCAGGTACATCAGATGTGATTTTTATGGTAATCTAGCGGCTGCCTCAGCTGGATTACTGATGCGCTGCTGAATCCTCATCATTCTGCGACGCCTGGCTATTTTTAGAAACTCCATCGATGTGAGAACATTTTAATCTCACCATCTTTAGCTTTACGTCTGGGACTGAGGTAATCCCTCCTGGCTGGACTGACTTCGCCAAGATCACATTTTATTTTGAGGCTGTCGAGGATTTTGCACGAAGTCTGTGATCTTTGGTCAGAGTACTGTGTGTTTTCATAGCGAGTTACCCTTGAAAAGAGTTGAGAGTGAGAAAAGCGAATAGCACCCTCTGCAGCACGGCACTGGTCTCAGTAGTACATTGTTAGAAATAAAAAAAATAGCTGGAGTAATCAGTTCCCACAAGACATAGCTTATAATAAACACGTTCGTAGTAACTAACAACCATTAGACACGCATCAAGGCCAGATGTTGTGGGGCAACTGTGTGGGAGACCATTAACTGAAGTGGTTCTAATCCTTCCTCTCCAATTCAAAATACCTTTTCTATTCATAAAAATCTTTGTATTCTAACGTTATTACTTTTTCATTTTTATTTTTTAAACAAAACAAATTCAAGATAGATTTCAACATTCATTGTTTTTTTGCATACTTTGCAAAAATGTCACTGCAGATATTCTTTAAATCTTTAAAGTACTTAAAAGTAGCCTACCTTAGGGTCAATTTTACAGTAACTTTAACAAATAAGCACAAGTAAACCTACAATACAAGACCACAGGGTACTGTTATTTGTCTTTTTAATTAGTGAATTGAATATAGCTTAATTTTAAGATACTTAAAATGAATTAAGGGGGTGAATCATTCACGTTAACTTCCATGTACTGACTTGCAGACAGGCTTTAGAATAACATTAATAATAGTATTTGATATGGCAGATATTGTTTTTTGTGTGTACGGGTCATAATGATATACTGATTATTACTATTAATATGATTTATATGTTGTATTGTGAGGGGTCTGTCTCCTCGGTTGGGTGACTGGGGCCCAACATTTGGTACTACGCCCCTGGTCGCTCCCATTTTGTTGGTTTGACTGGACGAAATGGCCACTTAGTAAAGCGTCACTGAAGAAGGAATGCTGTTCGTTTAGTTTGGCATTTGAGTCATTAATAGATTGAAGGATGAATTATGAATGTTTAATGTGTATAATGATTTTTTATATTGTTTATTATCTGTCATCAAGATAAATTCCTTTTGTGTTCACAATTGGCAATGAAGCTGAGAAAACTTGTCTCGGTTGATTTAGTGTTTTAATGAGTGAGTGAATGATTCAATGGTAATAGACACTGAACCTCTGAATCTATTTAGTATATAAAATTCTAAACATTTAAGTCACTGTCCACCAATGTTTGAATAGATGTAGGTGCTAGCTGAGGTGTGACAAAATTTTGTAATGCTAATTTTTGTACTTTTTGTTTAAGCATCACTAAGTTGTTGTTTGTGTAGATATTTCAAACCACTAAAAATAAAGCTCACATGGACTTGTACTAGTACACAACACTACCCAGCCTGGTCCCATGGAAATGCTTATAAATAGTACGACAAATAAAAATGAAAACTCATGCTATTGATACGCAAAAATGGACTTTGGCGTATGTGACATGCACACGTTTGGCGTGCACATAATGCACAGTTTTCACATGCATTTGATAGAACATTTGTTGATGTGCATATGATACGCAGTTTTCGCGTACATGTATTAACATGTAATCTACCCCACAACCCTAATCCCACAAATCGCGTAGCATAAACACACCAAAGTCCTTTTTTTGTATCTATAGAGTTTTCGTTTTTATTATATGCACATTCAGATCAGGTAGCCACAATCACAGATTATGAGTTACAAAGAGTGTTAGGACCTACCTACCCTACTACTGGGGAGTTGTAACACAAGCTGGGGATAGATTTAACAGTGTAAGGCTGTTTGCATGAGTAAGTTCCACACTATCTAATTTATGCAAGCACATTACTGAAGAACAAAAAATAATCAGATTTGAATAAAGTTAACAAATTAAAGTAGCAAACATCATATTGTATTTTTAAGGCTTTAAATTTAGCTGTGTTTCAGTCATCACCTATTTTTATGCTAATTTTGGGAGATCACATGTTATGGAGGTAAAATAATTGTATCTACAATACAATGATTGACACAATAAATATAGGTCTATATACACACAACAGTTCGTTCGGGTTCTCAAATCTGATTGGCTGAGAACCGTGATATATATATATATATCACTCCGCATGTTCTAGCCGAGTCTATGTTTTGTTAGTCTAGTGCTAAATAGCTTAAATCCGCTATAATTTTGTAAATATACTGTTTTGTGTCACAGAATACAGTTTTAAGAGTTTTTTAGGCGAGAATGTGCTTGCTTGGACTTCAAATATGCGTTTTTTTAAAGGGTTAGTTCACCCAAAAATGAAAATGTTGTAATTAATTACTCACCTTCATGTCGTCCAAACCCATAAGACCTTTGTTTATCTTCAGAACACAAATTAAGATATTTTTGATGATATCAGAGAGCCACCTGACCCTCCATAGACAGCAACACAACTGGCAATGATCCAGGTCTACACACATAGCAAAAACATCATTAAAACGGTCCATGTGACATCAGTGGATCAACTTCACTTTTGTGATGCTAAGAGAATACTTTTTTTGCGCAAATAAAACAAAAATAACATCATTTACTCTTCTCCCTTGACTTGCGTCTTCTGCCATTTTAGAAAGTATCTCAACGCACAGCATACGCAAGCTTTATCGTATTTGACGTAATCAGCCTTGTTTACATCTGGGTGAAAGCATGTGCGTAATCTGCAGCTGTTTATGCGTACATAGTAATATTCTCTAAAATGTCAGAAGACGAAAGTCATACTGTAGGAGAACAATGGTTAAGTATATGATGTTATTTTTGTTTTCTTTGCGCAAAAAAAGTAAAAGTAATATCTTCGCAAAACTTAAGTTGATCTACTTATGTCACATGGACTCTTTTTTTTACCAGTGTTTTTACCACGTTTCTGGATCTGGGATAATTTCAGTTGTATTGCTGTCTATGGAGGGACAGATGGCTCTCTGATATCATCAAAAACATCTTAATTTGTGTTCTGAAGATGAAGGAAGGTCTTGTTTAGAACCAGAGCTGCTGAGAATCAGAGTTGCAACACTCTTTGATCTCGCCGCCACGTGGATCATGGAGCTCTCAATAGTTCCAAACAACTCTGTGCTGTATGTTTGAATGGGATTACGGCAGTTTCAATATATTTTCAGCAATTTCTAGTGATTTTTAACACATCATGTGCATGGATTGTGTATTGATAACTACTCTATCTACGTTTTACAATCTTATTTTATTCTGGGGAGTGATAAAGAGACAGCATTAATATTTTTTTTAATATGCCTATTATTTATATTACATTTAGCGTAGTATTTATGGTTAAAATCAAATTAGAGGTGTTTGGTGGCCAGAAAAATTAAATGCCAAGGTTTAACCTCTACATGCCAGTATAGCTGTTAAATAAATATAACCTACATAATAGCGGTCATAATAGCTTATTTATGTATTTGTGTTGCTTTAAGACATTGTCAAACACTCAATGTTTATACGTTTTGCTTTTTTAAAATGTTGAATTTAAAAAGTGCAATTATATCTGCATCCCGGTATTATTTTATTACATTCATGTATAAGTGAATGTTAAAAAAGGTCAGCAAATACGGAATTTAACCCAATAAAAATTAAAAAAACGTTTAAAAAACAAAAGGACACCAACTGCATTCAGGGAAACTGTTTCTTGTTTTGCTTTAATGGGCAGTCTCCACTGAAACTAATTCAGCTTCCTACAAGGAGAGAAAGATTGCAGAAAGACTAAAAACTTAAAAAATATGATAACTAGCATCTGGTTACGATCGGTATTGAGGTGTTTCTTAAGCTATCCAACTCCAAATATAGCATAACTGCCTATTATCTAAAAATAACCATTAACTATAACGAGTTTCATTTCATACAACTACTGGCCAGATATCCAAGAGGTAAAATAATGCATTAAAATGCCTAAAATTTTCTCAACTTTCTGGCGAGTGTGCTTGAGAAGTACTGAAATGAATGGACTTCAGTGCTGGAACTATTGGTTGTTTGGAACTATTGGCTGCTCCATGACACGCTTTACGTTACTTCCGCATTTCTGAGTTCCAGGAAGCTTATGGGAGTGTCGATTCTCAACTGCTCTGTTTAGAACGACACAAAGGTGAGTAATTAATGACAGAATTTTTGGGTGAACTAACCCTAAAGATGTCTATTTCAAAATTTGCTTCAACGTTTTCGGAGACGGAGATCCATCGGATCCAACGCTGTATATGTCGCTGCCTTTGTAGGTGGACTTAATTGCTTAGCAACTTTTATGATGGCTGTTGTTGT
Source organism: Enteromius mattozi (assembly GCA_032359235.1). Taxonomy (NCBI): domain Eukaryota; kingdom Metazoa; phylum Chordata; class Actinopteri; order Cypriniformes; family Cyprinidae; genus Enteromius; species Enteromius mattozi. Next base: position 4,370,321 of record JAUMHE010000048.1, read on the forward strand.
TTATTAAAGATGATTCAATATTTTATATAACTAACGTTAATTATATTATTTAATAATAGCGTTTAGTACTGAGACATGGTGAGATTGCTCCGCCATTAAAGATGGCGACAAGAGAATGTTTTTCAGTCTCAGCGCTGTATTAAAGACTTTTACTTTGAAAAAAAAAGCTTTTGTAAACGGGAAAAGCCTATTTTCAACAACGAACGGCGCAGTTAACAAGGTCCGTGTACGTTGTGATCATTTGTTTTTCAATTTGAAATGAAATATTCAGAAACGAGAAAACGGTTGTTTTTTCGTTTTTTAATTTGTTCGAAAAAACAAGATTTAAGCTCGATTTTTGTTTTTTGGTTCACGGGCAGAAAACGGATAAACGACTGGAAATTTTGTTTTCCACTTGTGGGCGGTCATGACACGCCCCTTACCGCGGATTGGTCAACCAAATCTGAGCCCATGACGTCATCATCAGTTCGTTCAGCTAAATAAAAGTCTTCTGCTGCTATATCAGTATCAATATGTCAGCTTTCCTATGTGCAGCCAAAATGCGTTTTACAGAAATATGTATTTCACAAATATTAAGAATGATGAATAATCAGTAAAAATTATGGCATAGGCTATTTTGTTTCCACTAAAAAAAAACAAAAAAAGTGATAGTGCTGGTGCCTCCGTGTCCTGCAGAGCGCGCTTTAGATTCTCCTCAAAAACTTGGATATACCACCACATCTATTTTTTTAATAAACATATTATGATAGTGCAGGCATAATGTTTAAACATATGCTTGAACTATTTTAGTAATTCTATATAGATTTTATTTTAGGCAAGTCGTGATGACTTGAGAAGGCTAAATTGATCAAACATAGTTTATGATCAGCTCTGTCTACAGCTGTTACTTTCAAAAACAAAAACTTATATTTAGCGAACAAAAAATGCTCCAAACGTTTTTTTTTTGGTTTTTTAAAATTAACTATACAACGAAACGAAATATAATTATTTTGCTATTACACACAAATCAGAACGATTTCAGGTTAAGGCCTGAGCATCTCGGGTCAGGGCCAGGCTAGGGCCTAAGTCTGAGGCCTTGTGCAATAATAGTCTATATTCAGAATTTACATAAAATGTGTTTTTCGGCAATGTACGACACACAGAGAACTACTACTACACTTAATTCATCCTTATAAACATGATAATGTGAGAGGCACAGAGTAGGCTAATGCGATTCTGCAACTGAGCAAATTTTTTAAATTTAAAATAATTTTGTTCTGTTGGAAAATGTAGGTTACAATTCTAAACTTACGCTGTCAGCTCTACAACAGGGTGCCAGGTGACAAAATTAGCCCTATGACCAGTGAAAAGCAGCATCAAAACGTATTTCTATGCCTAATACATATTTTACAGTCACTGTTATGCTGTTATGCTTAATAGAAACTCAAAAGCTTCCTACCAGTGGCCCGAGCTCCTTGACAGTTTTATGGAAAATAGTAGAATGCTAAATATTTCAATGCAAGCATTTCAGTAAAATTTAATTTATATTCAATAGGCTAAAAAAGCCTTTAACCCAGTGGGGGGGAATTTAGTGGAAAAAGACAATCCTGCATCCATTTTTATAGTGTCATTTTTAATAGTAATTTTATAGTATCAAAAATTACCCATATAATTCAAATTCAAATTTTATTTGCCACATACACAATCATACAGAGTACAATATGCAGTGAAATGATCTTGTGCGACCACAGAGTCGCGACGGCAGCCACCTTACCGGCGCCATCATAGAAAATAAGGAATACGATACATTAGGAGAACGAGGGTAAAAAAAACCCTCCCAGACTGTCCTTCGAGAAGGGCAGTGTGCGATCAGGGGTAAAAAATACCTCAGCAACGAGCACATAAAACATATAATCACAAGACATAACATTGCAACAGGGGAGGGTACAGGGGAAGTGGAAATGTCCAATGTAGGCAAACAGCATCCGGCCCTGCAGCTAGAGAGCGCTGGTCCCAGACCCGCCTACCCACACTGAAGGATAGAAGCACACGAAGGCGTTGGATGGGGGGAAGGTAGTGATTGTCTATCTGTAGCTGTGTCTTGATTTGTGTGTGTTTGCCTGGTAGGACTGTAACAGTTCGTGCTAGGTGTCCTTGGAGAAGGGAAAGGAATTTTCAGAGCGTCTCGTTATCTTGCTCTTCGGGGGAGTTTAGTCTCCAGCAACAACCTTGGCCAAGGCCAGGTGCCAGCTAGAAGAAGGGAGAAGCCAAAAAATAGAATAGAAAAGCGGTACTTTCCAATTTGGATCAATAAGCTCACTATGATTATTTCATTAAATATGAAAACTGCTGACTGCACAGCACTGATCCCTCTGTTTCCCAACAGCACACACATTGCTACAGAGGGAGATCTAACACAGGGGTCAAGAGCCCAACTAAAGCACTGATCTCCATTATGGTGGCACCATTTTAACCAATAAAACATTAACATCTGATCCTCTGTAATTCTCAATAACAGCAGGTGTTCATCAGTAATCCTCAATCATCATTTAATTAGTCACTTAATTATCTCATTAACTTTAACTCTTTGAGGACTTGGGATTTGACTCGAGACAAGGGCTGTGTGAAGTGTGTGTCCACGGGGCCTTGTGTAATTTGGCGAAGAGACTGCAAATTGACAAAGGCCTAGGATTTAAAAAGGATTTCAGAGAACAAATAAAAATGGTAAAGAATCATATGTCGAAAACAGCTCTGTTTTGTGCAGTCACATTAAAACAGATAACATGGATCAGAATGATGGTTTTTCAAATTAAAAAGCAACTTTTGACCATTTTTTCACTGTTAAAACTGATGCATTGTGCAGTAATTTACACTGTTAGTTCACTGAGGCACACCAGCCTAAAAGCATAATATTTTACAGGTTTTGTTACACTGCAAAAAAAAAAAAAAGTATGTACAAACACATTAACACACACGTGTTTGTGTGTGTATGTGACATGAAGATGTGGCAAAAAGCCATATATATATTCTCCTTTGTGTGTGCGGTGTGATTTTTCAACACATTTAAACATGGTTTAAACTGTTGCAGCAGGTTGTTGTTGGGTCATATGGCAGTTCCTTCACAAGAGGAACTTTCCAGACTTTCTGTTCCGGGGTTGCTGCATACTTTCTAGCATAAATTGTAATGATATAATGATAAGGAAATAATTTTATTTTATTGATAAAATTAATACCATATTTTTTATTTTTTCTGTATTTCTACACCAGAGCAAACACACACAAATTACATATGTATATAATATATTATATACATTCAGTAAATTATACTGAATCAGATTAAAATTAGCCAGTGTTGAGAGAAAATAAGAATAGAAAATATTGTACATACAGATCTATACACACAAAAACACTTACCATTTACCTATTTATAAGAGCTGTAAAATGTGGAAACGTCTTCTGCGAGCCTTAAAGGTGCTGTTAGGTAAGTTTTTGAAGCAAAAAATAACATAATATGTTTGTAGATATTTAGGAAACATGTTATGTTTACCAGCCGGATTGCCAAAGCTTCAGCAGTCTTCCAAAGACTCAAGACCAATTGGAAAGCCACAACATTTTCCATCAAGACTAAGATGCGTCTATTCAGCAGCATCTTGTACCAACAGCAATCTATGCAGCGGAAACTTGGAAGATGTCACATCCTTTTAAGACCACCTTAGACACGAAAAAACAGCACTCATGTGGAAACCATCCCACAGCAAGAGAAAACAATGTCGACCACAAACTTGGCGTCATACCTTTAATGAAGCTGAAAACATTGCAGCTGATCGACCAAGCTGGATGAAACTTGCAGCCCAATGTTCCTTACGACACAGGTGGACCTAAGACTAAGTCTGAAGTTAGGTTTACATAGTGGTTTCTCTGATGTGCTTTGATGCTTGAAACAAGGGGGTTATGAAATACAGTATTGTGTTTTTTACTTTATTCATCTATTTTTGTTGTGAGCTTTGCTGTGACCCTTTGGGATTAAAAACGTCAATCAAATCAAATCAAAATAATGCTATAGCCAGTAATTCTACTCTGAAATGTGTGTTCCGGGGCAGAATGTCTTTGTTATTGCAGTACCTATTTCAACCACTAGCTGTCAATCTTACATCAGCACCTTTACAGCTGTGGTTACACAACACTTTGAGCCTCTGAAACTTTGGCCACTGCAACGGCTGGGACATGATATTAGTAAATACATAAAAAAACAAAGATTCATTTATTTAAAAATGTAAATATCATCCAGTTGAATAGCTTTAAAGTTTGTGTTCTCTGAATTCACAAAGAGATCACTCTGTGGGACATTAAGTGAAGTTTTTGCAAATAAACTAATTTCGAGAGCGCACGGTCGATTAATCACGGCTGGCACCGCATCATCTAATCACTCTCCTCATTACACCTGCCCA
>JAUMHE010000048.1:4374847-4424489 GCA_032359235.1 Enteromius mattozi
TTTCTGTTATTAAAGAGTGCTTACTTAAAGGCAGCATATCTGTCACTCTCGGGACAAAGCAGGCACGGGCGCAATCAGTAATCATATTTAACCGCATCACTGTCATTACTGGGTGTTTTTAGGGAATGTTTCCATTTATTCACATGCATTTGTACGGACACGAAACGCAATCGCGATTTCTGTCAAGGAGATTTCGAGCCTGGGTGCATATTAATATTTGTGAAATAAATATTTCTGTGAAACGCGTTCAGGCTGCACAGAAGAAAGCTGACATATTGACACTGATATAGCAGCAAAAGACTTTTATTTAGCTGAACGAACTGATGATGACGTCACGAGCTCAGATTTAGTTGACCAATCGGCGGTAAGGGGCGTGTCATGACCGCCCACAAGTGGAAAACAAAATTTCCAGTCGTTTATCCGTTTTCTACCCGTGAACCAAAAACGAAAATCGAGCTTAAATCTCGTTTTTTCGTTTTTCTGAACAAATTAAAAAACGACCGTTTTCTCGTTTCTGAATATTTCATTTCAATTTGAAAAACAAATGATCACAACATACACAGACCTAACAAATGCACTGATCAGCGCTATCACTCTTAAAAAGAAAAAAGGATATTGACGTTATGACAAACAATGCTTTCCTCAGCGGACATTCAAACTTTTGTTTTATTGTAAGACATGCAGGTAATCACACTCGACCTGTCCATCTCTCTCTCATAATAGGCAAGCTTTTAATACAGTATGTAAATACAATAAGCTTTCAATGAAGCAACTCAACGTCCCTTCGTTACTAGCTCTAAAGTGACGGTTAGTAACGGTCCTTGGGCTCAGCTGTTAAACTGCCAACTTTTAGATTTAAATCTGTTGCGGAAGGAAGTAGTTCTCAAAGAAGAGGGCTTTTAAAGATACTTCGTTGTTGTTTCAAATTTATTTACACACTTGGGCCATCGAACTGTTGTATAACGCAATATCACTCGAGTACGAGAGCGGCATCGGCTCTATATCAGTGGCTGTGATTGCCTTAGGCTTCGTGCCTCTGGCCTAATCACAGTACACCTCGTACTCGAGTGATATTGCTTTATATATATATAGGTTAAAAAAAATCTACTGTGTTACTCGCGGTCACATGCTACTTCTGCAGTAAGCTCAAAAATATGATGGCAGTGCATGATATTAATGACATCACCACAACTCTTAGCTGACTTGAAAAACTGACAGTGTTATAACTGATCGCATGTTACAACACTCTACCCTACAGTTTGTTCCCATTTTAGACAGCGTGGATTGATAATCCTCATCATCACAAATGATCAGTACAATGAAATTGTACAATTTTGAAAGTCAAAGTGCTGGTTTTCTTGTCCACAACAGGAAAAGGAAAAAAAAAAAGGTGCGATATCACATTTTTGCTTCCTTTCACCAAGATCTTTCATAATATGACACCAAAAATTCAAACTATTTCAATAACTTGGTGAATCACAAACGTTGAGTGCATTTTGTAGAATATTTTTCAATGTAAATGGAATCTATGCATTCTATATAATATTAATGTTGAATTAGGCCTTAAAAAATGTTAAATCCTCCTTGCATTATTTGTAAAATATTATATATTATCAGCGCATAGTTTTGTGTAATATTACTGTGGCAATCTTGCTTGCTCTGTGATGAAAGAGGTGTGGCTTCTAAGCATGTGCATCATAAATCTTTGCACAACAGTTGATTTAATGTGTCCAAATTTCTGCATTGTGCAGTTGCCTGCCAACAGGTGGGGCATAACCGGATACACACTTGGTTGGTATGCCATTCATCCACTAAGAAGTGAAACTTTGTTCTATGTCACTTAACCACCAAGCAGTGATACTCTTGGTTTATATGTTACCTACACTCAAAGCGGTGGCTTTCATACAGTCAAACCGCCTACATCGAATTTCATGCTGTTCCTGGACTCTCAACTCTAGGCAAGTGTATGTTTTGATTGCGCCTCTTATTATGTTAGAAAATACAATTATAAAAATGACTAAATAACAAAGCGAAATATATTTTTAGATAAATTTGGATAGATTACTGGGAATAATAAATATATTATTTTTCTATTGAAATTGCAGTGTGTGGTATATTGATTACAGCTTGCTTTAGCATTATGCAGTTTTTTTTAACTAACCAATGCAAAGTTGTGAATAAAATGCAAAGTGATGAGAAAGTGTTTCGCATCATCATACTGTATCATAAGCTTAGTTTTAGTTGTTACTGTCAAAAGGAAAATACAGAGTTGATTTGATGCTGTTATTTTACTATCAGGGTTTTTTTATGTTACTTTTCATTAAAGTTTTAGTAATTTAGCTTTTGGGTTATCTGTATGTTTTTTTATTTAGTTCATTAAACATGAAGTAGCAGAAAATATTTACTTGTACCTCAAATAAGTATAGATGCTTCAGTTAATGTTGATTTTATTTCAAGTAACAAAAATGTTTTTAATGATTTTAATTTGAGTTATCTAGTCTATAATAACCCTGCTGTGACCACCTCACCACTTTGTCTTTACAGTATTTGTGCCATGCGATTAATGAAAAAACACAGTCGTGTCCTCTGTTGTCTGTTTGGCTTTGTGCTGCTCTACAATTTCATATCCTGGAGTAAAACCGTGCTGCTCTTAAATCAGATTGAGACCAGTGGACCTAAAAGCCCAGAGGACAATGTCACCATCCTCCTGTGGCACTGGCCTTTCGGAGTTCGCTATAAACTGGAGAGTGGTGTCTGTATGGATAAATATGAAATCCCTAGATGCTTTCTGGAGGATAACCGATCCCTTTTCGCTCAGGCAGATGTTGTAGTCTTCCATCACTATGAGCTCTGTAGTGGCAAATCCAAACTGCCTCTCCACCTTACGCGTCCACCAATGCAAAAGTGGCTTTGGTTATCGCTGGAACCTCCTATGAACAACCACTATCTCAGCAACTATAACAGTTTGTTCAACTGGACGATGAGTTATCGCCATGATGCTGACATCTTCATGCCCTACGGAGAGCTTGTTTCTAAAAGGACTTATGCCAAATACGTTATTCCGAAGAAGAGCGACTGCCTAGTTTGCTGGGTGGTCAGCAAATACGAAGCCAATCAGAGTCGCTCGCTAGTTTTCCAGCAGCTGAAGAAATACATTCCATCAAAACTAATAGAAGTATACGGCCTGTGGTCCAATCGGCCACTCTCAAACAAAAAGCTGCTTTCCACGATATCTCGTTGTTACTTCTACCTTGCCTTTGAGAACTCGGTCTCCACAGACTATATCACGGAGAAGCTGTGGCGAAACTCGCTTCAGGCGGGGAGTGTGCCGGTGGTTCTCGGACCACCCAGGAGCATTTATGAACTATCAATTCCACCAGAGTCATTCATCCATGTAAATGACTTCAGCACCATTAAGGCGCTGGCTAATTTCTTAAGTCAAGTGGCTGCTGACAGAGAGCATTACGAGTCTTATTTTAGGTGGCACAATTACTATAATGTTAGAATGTACACAGACTGGAGAGAGAGACTCTGTAATATTTGCATGTATTATGACCAGCTCTCTAAGCACAATAAAGTGTACAATGATCTGTACAGTTGGGTCAACAAGTAACTGACTTTTTTAAGGACTTTTTCATTTAAAAGTGTCGATTTCCAAATAATAAATTCAACTTATCTTTTCTTTGCGAGTGCTGTCAAATGTATTTGAAACCTGTGAAGCGACATCAACAAAGTGCTAGTAAATTATAACATCGATTTTTCACAATGTTGCTTTATTAATATTTAAACCATAGCATTTTGCTTCTCTTTCCAACCCTGTTTTTAACATCAGATTATGTTTCTGAATATAGATGTGTGCACTCAGTGTGTGGGAACGCCCTTCCGATACAATGTTAACAGGTTGCTAATTCCTCTTAAAGTTTCATCAATACAGTTTGAAGGCCAGCAATTAAGGCTTCTATATGTTTTAGCTTTTTTTTAACTCATCTGTAAAAAAACCAAAAAGACCCACATTGCTTTCCTGTGGTAAAAAAGACTGCCACACCTGGAAAAACCCACAGAAAGCTAAAATGAGTCATGCCAGCTCGTTCTTGCACCATTGAAAGTTATTTATGTGCATGCCAGGCTAAAAATCAGTTAAAACAGTTGTACTTTAATTTGTGGCCTTGTGGATCTGCTTTGTGGCTCTTTCTTTATAAACGTTAGTACTGCTCATCATCAGTTAAACACAAACCTGGAGGATCTGGGACTCTGCGAGTCCTTGCAAGGTCTCTCTGTTTTAATATCATATAGTTTATGTTAAGCATTTATGTGAATGCAACTTTATTGCCTGTTAATTATTAACATTTTAGATTTAATCTGTTTTATTTGTAAAAAAGAAATTTCCAATACATTCCTGTGCTAAATATTACTTTTGGTGCCTGATTCAAGAAACCTTCTGAATATTTCAGTGTGGTTTTTATGTATTTTCAAGAGGTGGTTGTGTGAAACAGATTGATAAAAATAGCAGTACACTGTATAGTTTTTCTAAGTGTTGAGCTTTTTGCTTTTTAATAAAGCTATGCAAAGTTGTGAGTGAAAACAAGCAAAGTGTTCCTACATGTTCACACCACCACATCAGATCAGAATTAGTCACTTCTGTAAAGACTAAATTGATTTCATGCCACCTACGATCTGTGACCAACTCATCTCTTTGTCTGCACAGCTACCCTTCTGTGGTTTCAAGAACTACTGGTATTGTTTTAATTTGGACTGTTGCAAAATCAAGACAGCATGTAACGGTTAGCGCTCTGAACAACTTCTCATCTCTTGGTGTGTTGATTTGAAAACCCCGATGACATAACTGATGTTACATAGAAAAAGACTGATGTGGCAAATGCAATTTGTAATCGATGATAGGAAAAAGCTGACAGGGGACAAAGTCTTGCATCCTCTTTAACAACGACGTATCTTCAACTGGCTTTCTGTGGTTTTCTTTTTGAGCACCTTGTACACTCGAAAAAAAAACCGGTGTGATTTGAAACAGCCTCTGAGCGTCGACTCTGAACATTGTGAATTCACAAGACTGCAGAAAGCTACTTTCTCAGAACAACAACTATTACCAAGAAGGCATTGTATTTTTTGTTTTTTTGCAGGATTTTACTGTCAGAATATGGCAATTTTTTTTTATTTTTGCTCTTGTTTTTGTGTTGACTTTTAATAGCAGGCTTTGGAATGTTCAGAGTTGATCTGTTTATTTCTTTGGGTGATTGTTGTTGTTGAGATTCATACGCTGATTCTTGAGGTGTGTGTTTCATAGCAATAATAGAGCTTTTTTTGTTTTTGTCAGTGACCATGTATAACAGTCTGCTCATTCTTTCGCTCTAGTGTGTTATTACAACATCACTTTAGTAAGAGAAACGACAAAGAGGAGAAAATCTTTGAGTGTAATGATGGTTATGTCTTTTTTGCCAAGACAAATGTGTTTTAAAACGCATGTTTACAGCAACCAAAGAAAAATGATTATTAAACACTGATCTCCATCATGGTAGTGCCCAAAAACAACAAGAACATCAACAATACTTAAATCTCTGTTAATTCTCAATAAGCACTTCGTCTGACAGAAATAACATCAGTCTGGTTAGTAATGTGTGAAGCTGGTAATGCTGATTTAGGAGTTGTTTAATCAGATTTAATGTCTTCTTTATATCAGTTGATGTCTAAGCTGTGGCTGAAGTCAGTTTTATTTCTTGGATTTCTCTTTTCTTCAGTGATTCTGCTTGTTAACAGCAGCTGTTCCTAACTAATGCTCAATCATCACTTAAATAATCACAGAATTGTCTCATGAACTTCACCTATTTGGTGATATAAGTGTTTATTTATAACTGAGGATTTTGTTGTGGGGTTTAAAGGGTTAAAGGTGTAAGTTGAAAAAAAAAAAACAGCATGAAATGTCATTTAACAGCAATAAACTGTAATTTTTGGCAAAAAACTAAAAAAACAGTTCATTACTGGCAACCGTGCTGCCAGTAAGTCCCTGTTAATTCAATGAACTACAGCAATTTACTGTAAAATGTTACAGTCAGATTAATCAAACAAAAAATATATTTTTACTGAAATATTAGTGAAGGACCACTGAAAACTGTTATGCAAAGTCATGAACTGACAAGGACAGTAAATATTTAACTGAACTGTATTAATGCTGTTTTTGCTCAAGAGAGACGGGTTAGTTTCATGTAGTTTTGTGGGACACTATGCTGGAGAGTAGAGCCTGTGCTTCAGTCAATGATGAGACACAAACACTGATGTTCTGCTGCTTTAGCAACAATCTTTTTAATTATTTCAGCACATGCATGTGTGCTATAGCTGATGATGAACTGCAACAATATGAGTTAAAGACTGGTTTTTAGTCATTTAAAAATGTTTGCTTTTTTTTCTCAATGGACTTAAATGATATAAGTTCACAATACTAACACCATATGAATACTAGTAATTTAAACTCAAACTGTTTGAAGCAATTGGAGCATAGTTAATTTCCATGGTATTATAATAGTAACATTCTGTACAATTTGTAATATTTGACATTTGATCTTATACATTTGCAAAATTATTACTTTAATAATAATAACTGTTTTTTTATTACAGGGAGAAACTCTGTAGAAGGATGCACAGAAAAGTACAAAGTACCATTGAAAGGTGTGCTGCAAGGACAATATATAGACATTTATTTTCAAATGCTGCATTTAAAATGAATAACTTAAAATTTAGTATGGTAACACTACTTTTTTTAGGTTAATCGCTAAGGCTTGCATTGTTCTCATTTGTAAATCACTTTGGATAAAAGCTTCTGTCTAAATAAATAAATGTAAATGTTTAGGGACGAACCCTCTGGTATGACCTGGGTTTGGTGCCTTCAGCATCAGCCAGTACCCCATATATTTTGATATTGTCCAGTCTTTACTGACATGTATTGTAATTTGTTATGGACAGTTCAGTGAAGTCCCTGTTTCCAACTGTATCAATGTGAATGAGCAAGAAACAGAAAAAAAACACAAAAAAAGATTTAGGTCATATGAAAAACAAATCCCTCATTCAAATAAATTTCAATACAAATAACGATAGTACTAAATGGTTATTGTAGTAATGTTAAATGTAATGTTGAAATGAAGTGTAAGATTATTATTTAATAAAGATGTGGACTTACTAGTTCTGTTTTTCCTATAGTATATAATGACAAACGCAATCGCAATCACAATGAGAATAATTAAAATGATTCCAAGTGTTATTCCAGAGTTGTTTGTTTCTGTATAAAACACACAAACATACAGAAAAAGAACACAGACTTTTACAACAAATAATTAACAGAAATTCACAAATGTGACTGATCCTATAAAAATTTTTTAGTCCTTCCTTTCTTTTTTTAGACCTACATTGTTCAGAAAGAAAATGTTGAGTATGTTTTATTACACTTACTCCGGTTGCTAATGATGTCATCCTCTGTTAGAATCTTCTGAATGTCTTTTTTCAAACTCTTGTGTTGCACCACGCAGGTGTAACGGTTCCTCTTCCACTCTTCTTTCTCAACACTTAGACTAATGCTCTTCTGGAAGGTGTCATCCATATTTTTTAAAGTTTGTCTTGTCCCCACATTTTCATGGTGCTCCTGTCCGTTTTTTCTCCAGGTAATATTCACTGTTGCTGGGTAGAAACCTGTTGCAAGGCACACCACTGGAGACGAGGAGTTCTTTTGCAGTAGATATACTTTGGGAGGGGCTAAAAGGTATCATTTTCATAATTACTTTGATGTATAAGTGCATTTTTACAAAGCAAAGACTTATGTATCTATTGTGATATTACCAAAATAAAGATTAATATAGTTCTCTCAGTACTGATTGCAATAGTTCTGCAATTTGTGTAATATGTTAACATGTATCACAGCGAAAGTGAAAAAAAACTTCAATACAGTGCAATACCTGTTCTGTTAAAAGTAGTTCTGCCATGCTCCAAGTATTTCTGTAGAAGAAAAATACAGCCATTTGCTATGAATTGTAGAATTCTGGGATGTGTTTTATTATTCCAGCTGTCTGCATCGTTGGCTGCCTCCTGTATTTGTGGGATATACATTCCCCCCCCCTCGAAATCCAGTCTCATATAGTCTTCTCCATCAAAACCAAGATGATTATACCTATATATTTGATTAGTTTCATCGTCCCACTGACAGTGGCATATCCATAGGTACGTATGTATATCTGAAACAGAATTAAATAAAAGTATTAAAGAGATGTGTTTGTATTTTTCTGTTATCAGTAGATTTTATACTAAAAAAGACATTCACTGTTTAATACTGAAAGAAAAACATACCTGTTTTGTTGTAACTTTTCTTTTTAACATCAAAAGTATCTTTCAATTGCTTGTACACTTCATCATGATAAGCACAAATTTGTTTCCAGACGCTTTTAAATTCGACAGTTTTCATCCAGGTTTGCATGAGAATATGTTCATTTTTAATACTGTCAAAGTAATGAACCTCCAGGCCATCCACTCTGCTAACAGCAGTAAAATCAGGAAGTTTGGGAATACCTGCTACTCCGGTATAAGTGCTGGTGTAAGAGTGGAGCTCTAAAAAACATAACAGTGAAAATACTTGAAATACTGTTAAATTAATCTGGCAACATATGCCGAAATTATTGTTAGATGCCATCTTTATCTGTGATGCCACACAAAATATTAACATCAAAATCATCTCTGAGTCTTCTCAGCCAGCCAGTTCCAGTTCATCTCTTTTATAAGACACCACAGGTTTTGTATAATCAAAGAAATATTGATAAAAAAAGCCTTTTCTATTTTTTACCTTCTATAATAGATAAATAGTCTATTGTAAAATACTATATCTCAGCTCCCAGTGTTAATTACTTATATCAGCGCTCTTGCCCACATGCATGCGCATGGGCTTTCCCTGCGGTGTGTGCATGGTTTCTCTTTCTTTTCTGCTTTCTTCCAAGATTTATAACTACTTATAACTAGAGTTATAACTACTTATAGTTGCATTATGTGCAAAGCTGCTTTTACCTAAGACTGTAAACCACTACAGAAAAAAAAAACACTAACTTGAATGACTACTGTCTGAAGTTCAGAAGAAAAAAAAAACATTTCAAAGCTGTTCAGGGCTGTAGGATTCACATAATCTTGTTGAAACTTGTTACCATGGAACAACTGCCCTTTCCTTTCCTTTCCTTTCCTTTCCTTTCCTGTCTTCAACATTTCAAGGAAAATACATAATATAAAAATAATTGTATTAATTACAATTTTATTAAACCTAAATAAAAAGAGGAAAAGGAAATAGTTAAGTTGTGTTCAAAATCGTAGGCCAGGGATTTTGCATTTAAATGAATAACATAAAAAAAGAAATAAGCATTCGTTATAATTAATCGAGTGAAAACAATTTAGACCAATGAAACATTCTCACCTGCGTTCGCAGAGAAGATGATGAAGAGGAAGACAAAGAACGGGTCCATAATAAGAGCTCCAAAATAGGATTCTTCTGGTCTTCTTCTTCTTCTAGATTCTTCAGTTATTTATCCGAAGAGGAACAGCTTGGTTCAGTAAAACCAGATCAAGTCACAAGTCATTCTCCCTGAGTATGCACGTTTCATTTTAATACGTGATGAACACATTATCTGTTTTGATCCTCTCAAGAAAGGGAAGGCCTATGTGAATAATTAACGTTAGATAAACACATAACAAACGGATAGAACAACACATATATGTATAATATGTATATATAATATTTATTTCAAAATTCAGTACTAGCTGGCGTATTCAAGAAGCAGAGAACTTCAAGTCCTCTTTATTAAAAGAGATCGATCACTCAAAAAGGCCATTGCAAGGAAAGTTGCTCCAGAGAGAACATTTTAAATGCGTCTAAACAAAAGAGCAACTGGGTCTACTGCTTTTAAGATATGCAACACACACATTTATAGGCTATAAACAAAAAAGATAAAAAAAAAAAAAAAGACTCGTAGTCTTCGAATCGACTGTGCGGGCTCCATTATCTTCCCTGTGTTCAGTTATGTTGTCGATTGTCGATTATTTATGCCTGCAGTGTACAGCAATGGCTGAAAGCACGGATGGCACGGTAGCAGCGTCCAAACCAGAGGTATTTTACAACTACCGAGAGAGGAAAAAATGTTCCCCCGAGGAAGATGCGCAATTAGAGAGGCAACATTTCTGGAATGTGATGAACGCGTTTAAATACTACAGGTAAACACTGGAGCATCAAAGACCCATCTGCTCCACACCAACACAAGCCGAGCAACTGTTCTTTATTTGAGCAAAAAACATCAGTGCAGCTCAGCAATTCATTGCATTTGGTAGCAAAAATGGCTCGAAAAGGTTACAATTCTGGGCCGGCCTAGATCCCAGCCATCCAAATAAGACTTTTGTTGTTGTTATTATTATAGCTATCTCTTGAAAATGTGCAGGTAAAGAATTATATAAGACGAAATTATCTCTTTTTCCTGGAAATTCTTCATATGTATGGATCTGATTGTTATGACACAAAGGGTTAGGTTTCATGGAAAGTTGAAAATTTTTTTAGTTATCCATTTCCCTCTCATGACCTCATCTAAACCCATTCAGACACTGTTCTGATGGTTTTACCAGCTTTGAATTTAAAGGAATAGTAGTGAAAATACACCCTTACGGAATTCTGTTCATCAACTCTACTGTTTTATACATTTTTCTTTGACTTTTAAAATAATGCACTGGTCCGTTAAACCTAAGTCCATATAATTAATCTCTCTTTTTCCTTCAATGTACCTTTTCCTCTGTCCTCAATATTGTTTTGTCTTCCGTGTGTTCAGAATCCACGTTCATGAACGAGTGAATCGAGCAGAGCGGCAGTTCCGATGCCTTCCAGATCACCACCAGCAACTTCTGACAAACTTCATTCCCAATCTGAACAAGATTCGCCACTGTATCGACCGAAACCAAGAGGTGCTGCAGGCCATAGTGCACAACTGCCTCCATATGTTTGAGAACATGGAATATGGACAGGATGTAGGTGGCAATCAGTGGCTGTAGGTCTTACAATCAATAATGTTGTATTTTATTTTATTTTATTTTTTACATTGGTTGTTGTGATGATAGAAGTGTGACTTTTATTTTCTTTAGTTAGTCCATAATTCTATAATGTTTTTCTTGCATTTTTAAAGGGGGACCCAAGGAAAGTACGGCCTTCCTCCACTTTTGATATGGATAAGTTGAAGTCAACTTTAAAGCAGTTTGTTCGTGACTGGAGTGAAGCTGGAAAAGCAGAAAGGGACAGCTGTTATAAACCTATTGTAGAGGAGATCCAGAGACTATTTCCTCCTGACCAGTGGTAAATATAATAAACATGTCAACATGTAAAATTCTACTCATTGGTACATGGCTTTAACGTCACTGGCTAAGATGCATGTAGTATGTCTGTTCATTAGCATTCACGAGTTTGGGTTTGTAAAGTTTGTTTTAATGTCTCCTTTGCTCCCCAAGGCTTCATATGTGATTAAAAATACAGTCAAATTGTTATATTGTATAATAGTGCTGTCAAATGACTAATCGCGATAATGATGTGTAATGTGCATTTGTATTATATCAAATATAGGTTTTCACTGGAAATTCGAGCATGGCACTGCTTCATACCGTCACGTCTGTAAACATAAAGAACTGAGTTCTGGCTACTAGGCATTGCGTGTGAGGATCCTGCAGGAGGTGCATCAGTAGCTAGAATAATTAAATGTATCGTTTTGATGATTTGCAGATTGTAATTCATAAAGGACTGTGTTTATAAAACACATATTCCAGTTTTAAATGAGCTTCTGATTACAGATAGCCTGGGATTACACAAGAGTTAAAGACAATCAGTTCAAAGGAAGCATAATCTGCTTTTCAGGTTAAAATAATTTCTTAAAATGACATTTGAATGGTTTGACAATTGGAGATTAGACTGTACATAAATTGAAATCTACATGCTAATACACAATACTCATATCCATGCAATGCTGATGTTGTTAACAATAATTTGAGAATTAAGTATAACAGTAATAATAAGTTTGATGTGATATGAGTTAATCGATCGTTAGATTTAATCACTATTTGTAGCACAATTTATTTTAGCTTGTTTTTTCCCCCTCAGGTGGACAGAACACAGAAGACTTGTTATTCAGTAAAAATTCTAATTTGGGTCATGTATTTCAAGACATAGGCTAGAATGTGTGATTACTAAGTACAGGATTCACGGTCCAGTGACTGACAGCCACACATACTCCTCAAAACATTAGATTTACGTGCACAACCCCATGCATGGAATATAATTCCAGGTACAATTCCAGGTTTTCAAACATATATGCGACAAAGAGGCAAAACTTTAACAAAAATTTTATATTTGTATATTAAATATATTTATACAAATTATATAAATACACATGTAAATATTTTTTTTAAATATACTGTACGAGTCGAGTGTGTGTGTGTACGCATATTATGCAAACAAAAACCTTTATCTCGGATGTGATTAATCATTTGACAGCACTAATTATTAAATAATATTTTGATGCTTTCTATTTAAATATATAAAAAAATATGGATTATACACATAATGGCAAAGATTAATTTCAGCAAACTTAACCTCAGCCTTTATTGTCTCACAGTCTTGCAGGAATCGTACTAATTTTGGTGCTCAAAGATTTCTTTTTGTCAGTGTTGACACCATTTTTGCTAAAAGTGTGATTAACTCACTATATATTGACTTTATATAAATATAAATGACTTTAAACAAATTACCATTTACATGCTGAGGGCTTTTGACTTGTCTTCAGATATAAATACAGTGACTCGTACGGAAGTGTTTTCTCAAGGGAGTGTGATTTTTGCTTTTTATGATGTCATGAGCAATCCATTTCTCTATTTTCAATCAGTGGATACACAAGTTGTTGTTGTTTTTCTTTTTTGAAATATTCAGCAAGGACACATTAAATGGATCAATAGTGACAGTAAAGATATTTAAGTTACAAAATATTTCTATTTCAAATAAATGTATGTGTTACATATTATAAATACATTTATAATTCTTGCAATATTTCTCTGTTCAGTGACGTGTCTCAAATCAAAGTTTTAGTGCCGGGGGCAGGTCTGGGTCGGCTTGCATGGGAAATCGCTCATCTGGGCTATTCGTGCCAAGGCAACGAGTGGAGTTTCTTCATGCTCTTCTCCTCTAATTTTGTTTTAAACAGGTAAACCTCATTCAAGGATAGATGTATCTATCTAAGATGACTGACAGCAAATTTGAATTAAGTTAGAATGTTTATGGCATTTGTATTTATGAGGGCACTAACTACTATTTTGTCTCTCAGGTGTGATAAGGAAAATGCACTGACACTGTATCCCTGGATTCACCAGTTCAGTAATAACAAAATGTCCTCAGATCAGACAAGACCGGTGTCCTTTCCCGATGTCAATCCACAGAGTCTCCCAGAAGACTCAGACTTCTCTATGGTTGCTGGAGACTTCCAGGAAGTATACAGTGACCCTGGTGAGTTTTTGTTTATTTTAATAAACATAATTGTAATTCGCACTTAAATAGCATTAACATTCAGTAATGTTTTAATGGTTTTTCTTCCGTCCAGAAATGTGGGATTGCGTTGCTACTTGTTTCTTCATTGACACTGCCCACAATGTTCTTGATTACATTGAAACCATCTGGAATATTCTAAAACCTGGTGGTGTCTGGATGAATTTGGGTGAGTCACAGATTCTGCATAAATCATTTTCAGTCAAGTGTTAAGGTTGAAAGCATTTTGCATTTGTTCTTAAAGGTCCACTTCTTTACCACTATGAAAATATGGCCAATGAATTGTCCATTGAGCTGAGCTACGAGGAAATAAAGGCTGTCATTTTAAAACATGGATTTGTCCTGGAGGTAAATAGCTAAACTGTTTTTTCTCCTCCAAGCTATTTTTTTTCGGAATAAATGATTTATTTATTGTATTACTGTATTTCTATCCACAGTTGGAGAGAGAGTCTGTTCCCAGCACGTACACTGAGAATGATCGCTCCATGCTCAAGTACCTTTATGACTGTGTCTTTTTTATCGTACGGAAACCTGCAGAACAGTTGATCAATGGAGATCAGACACCTAAAGATGGCCAGACTGAGGATTCTTCACAGACAAAAAAGTCAACATGACATTTAGAAAGGCGAAGCTCTGGACAAATTCACAGACAAATGGCCCAATAATAAACTGATGTTTTTAATCATGAATGCCAGCATTATAGCATATTCCTGGTAATACAAGAAGACTGGAGCTTTATGATGTGCTGAACTGTCTCAGATATTTACCAAAAATATATGTCATGTTTTGGTGCTTCGCTTTGCATTCATATTCCTCAGGTTTTGTGTGCTGCTTCACAACGTTTTAAATGCCGCTTGTCACTTCACACATTTGTTTTTTTTTTTGCAATTGTTTACATCTTCAGAGTTTCTATGATCAAAATCATATTCACAGTCTGAATACGAGTCTGCTCTGGATCACAAGAAAATATGTTGACCTTCGTAACTCTACTAGTTGGCAGAATTAAAATAAAGTTGTTTTAAATTTAACACACTTTTCATGATCTTGTATATATGCTGTAATAAACTTTTTACAATCAATGACAGAATGTTGCGATAGTGTTTCATATACATGAATTTTATCCTAAGCATTTGAGTTCTTTTTTTTTATATTCACCTTACAAAATCCACAATAATTGCATGGAAGGTAGTGAATAAATGGACACTGGTTGTTGTTTGACCTCTCTAGCCACAGAGGGCGCTATATTCTAACACGCGTTTCAACTTCACACGCAAAACACAAGTGTCGTAAACAGCTGAGAAACAACCTCTGCGTACTAAAAAAAAAAAAGTCCCGGCGCTTTTTTAAATAGAAGCTTAGTTTTGGTCACACACATGACCAAACGCAGAGCAGAAAGCGTTTTGCATCTCGAAATCCCTCAAAAAAGATGTTTTCGCTCTCTTTCCGACAACGACAAACCGGTCGGAGGCGTGATCCAAAACGCAACTTCATCCTCGTTATTAACGCTGGCTGGACAGCGCTGCAGGAAAAGACCGAGCTATCTCGAAGATTCGCTGGATACAGATAGCCTACCGAGAAAGGTGGCTGCAAACAGGAACACGTGCAAGTCCGGAACATTCGAGGATGATGGTAGACCTGTCACGCGACGCTCATCTCGCGCGCTTCAGACGCAGTCAAAACAGACAGACGAAGAAAATAACAGTACTAAAGGAGACAAGGTAAAGTTTCACAAACAAAAAGTACATGCACTTGTGTTACTGTGTGGCGTCAGGTAGAATAATGTGTAATGCTTGCAGATGAACGCTAGGTGGCAGCATATGACCAATATGCTATCGGTCTATATACCATAGAGACTGTAAAAGGCCTACAAATATTTCAATAGATCTATCTATCAAATGCTTTTTTTTTTGTCCTGTTATGTGTAGGTTTATTTATATATGCTGTTATATAAGTATATTGTTGCTCATGTGTGTTTATATATTTCTTGTATCTATCGTATGTATAGTCTGACTTTTAGCTATGTGTAGGTTTATATATGCTATATCTTGTATATGTATGTTCATATGGGTTATGCATTTCTTAATGTTTCATTATCTATCTATGTATCCATTTGTCATTCTATCCGTCATTTTATCCATATATTTTTTTCTTTTAAACACTAACAACATTTTTATTAATTTTGTAAAGACTATTAAACATTAAGGTACTTAAGCATCTCTGCTTGTATCTCACCAGGTGATGCACACAGATGAGGACCTCTCTTCATTCAATTCCTTCCAGTTCTGGCGGGTTCCACTGCCTGAGTTGGATCTCTCTCTCCTGGAAACCGAACCTTCAGCTGGGTCCCACACAGCCTCTTCCACCAAAGACTTAGAGGCGATGGAAACGTGAGGAGATCCCCAATGCACAGTGACATACTTAAGATGTTGCCAAGTTACCTGAGTGGATATGACGAGATGATTCCCCCGGTCTGCACTAGTTGAACATATAAACAAAGCCTTGTGCTGTGAAAAGCGTGAAGGCCTCCAGCAGAAACTTCCATTCTGGTAGAAACGCATGATGGTCACATGACCTCATATTCCTGTCCTACAGAGGTCAAGTGTTCAGAAGTGGAAAAGCATATTAGACTAATGTGTATTTTGTATTTCAGTATAGCTGTGAAAGCAAGTGTGTGTTATTTGCTTGGACTGAGCCTGATTTTTAAAGTTTATGGTGTTCAGTAGGTATTAACCACTTTTATTCTTTAGGTGTTTTCTTGTCAACTTTAGGGCCTTGTTCTTTTTCTCTGGACAACATTATTATTTTGACAACAGTATGTGGTGCTTCTGATCTTAATAGATACAGCAAGTGCTTTGAATGTTCCAGTGGCATAATTGCAGTGTTTATGAAGTTGCTCAACAGCAATAAAATGTATTTTTATACTGCTATTGGCTTGCAATATCTTTTTACAAACTGTCTGATTTCCTGATTCTTTCTTTTAAGAGGTAAAGAACTACTGTGAAATACGGTGTGTAATTTCTTTACCCATTCATCACCCAAAGGAAGTGAAACACGCTGTTGTGTCAGGTGCTCACGACCTTTGATCTAGGAGGGAATACGGGCTGAGAACATGCCATCTTTATCAGGAGATTGCATCGCCAGTGATCAGCATGTAGAGATAGTCCTGCTCATCTGCTAAGCTAAAATAAGCATGCAAGTAAAATACTGCATTGGTAAGCCACGTTTTGACACTTTGTCTTATTTGGGCGCTCCTCTGGGAATATGTGAAATTGGGATGTACATGAAACATGAAAATATTGGCTTTTTAGTACTTAATTTAACAAACAACTCAGAGACACGCTTAAACCTGAAGGATAATGAAGATGTGTCTTTTTGGTTGACTTCCAGAAATGGAAGCATGTGAGAATCAAGCTCCAAATTTCTGATAACGGGTTAGAATTGTTTTAATTATTACATATTTTATCTTAATATATTTGTATATATGCTGTTATAGAATGTTACAGCTATGTAGACTGTAAAAACTGATCAATTTTTTGCGTTACTTTTGAGTGAAAGGCTATTTGAGTTAGAGCAAACTATTTTTTGCTATACTTCTTGAATACCATAAGTAAATGAAAATGTAATTATGTTTGGTAACTGTTGGCATGATCGGCGTACAGTCATTTTTATGCCATGTGTTTGATATAAAGTGGTATATGAGAAGAACTACATATTTAGCAGCCATCAGCTAATTAGATTTCACAGTATATAGTAGTCAACGTTTGAAGTGGATGAAAAAAAGTTAACCGAAGTTGTCCTAAGACAAGAACACATTCTGGTTTAGGTGAAACTTCAAATGTTGAGTAGTGTATATCTGATAAGATAAATGATCAGTAAACTCGATAGGCCTGTCGGCAGCATGCAATGCAACATCTGTTTTTTGACAGAAGGCGGCGCTGTAACAGTGAGAAACGATACTGTACATACAACTAATGCATTTGGTGTCAACAAATGATCTTACTACTAATAACAGTATAATTTTACATACAAGTAATCGCGAGCTTACGTGCAAATAAACCCATTAACTGCTATTTGCAGCTATATTTGCTGATTATTATGCAGCATTTGGCACTTTCATAATTAAACATTGTTTGTTTGTAAAGATCTCGTGATTGGGGTCTGGCTGAACCGTCGGTCTTTTCGTTATTTGCACTCCTCCTCGACTAACTTTAACCGCATGCGCTCATTTAGTTAGTCATTGACGAACATTATTTTCCTCTTTTCGCTTCGCTGCTTTTGAAACCAGTGCAAAGTGAAAAAAAACACTTAAAGCGAGCAAAAATACTTCAGTATCATAGCATCTGAGAAGCGTTTCGAAAGAACGTGAAGAATGAAGTTGCATTTGTTATGCAACTACTATTAGTGTCTCTTGAATAAGCGCGAGCTTCCCAGAACGACGCGCGCGTTAAAGTTCCAGTTTGCGTGTCCACACTCGACACTTCACAAGCCCTTGGAAGAGACCACCCACTTCCTAGCTGATCGCATCTCTCGTGTTAAGCGCGTTTTAATGCAGGAATAAGAATCCGCTGAATTTATGGAAAACGTAACTGGGAAAACAACGCGATTACACAGGTAATTAAACAGCTATGCAGAGCGCGAGCGTATGCTGTCTAGCTTAGTAGCTGCCTTTCTGTATGAAACGAAAAGTTGTATCCTACAGGGCTTTACCCCAAGACATGTCAAAACTTGTGTTTGAGTTATCTCATTCCCCATTCCACACAGCACTGTTTTGCAAGCGTAGTTGCAGCAGTTTGCGATCTCTTTTCGTTCATGTACACTTGAGGATTTCTGAGCAGATGTGGCTCTTCAGGTTGCAGTACAGTGAGTGAAAGTACTGTATGTTTCAGTCTCTGTTTGGCTAAGGACGCCCTCCACCCTTTTATTTGTTTGGTCGGCTAGATGGCGTTATTTTAAGTTAGGAATATTGTTTCTCATCTGAGCCTTTTATTTTCACCTAATAATTCCCGGAAAAGGATGTATAGACGTAATTTTCCATCTCACACTAATGCATTGTTTTGTTTTTTATCTGGGAAAATGTGCAAGGCTGAAAAGGCTGTCTAAAAGTATTCATGCCTGACTCACTCAGCTGTGAAGGAGATTTGAGGAGAAATGGTACGTTGCATTACACACACACACAATATATATAGCCTAAGAGTATATAAAATTGTCTTCTATTTAGATGTCTTTACATAGACTGTTTAATGCTGCGTAGAGGTGTCATAAATGCATTTACACAGCAGTTATAACTGTATATGTTGATACTATAAACTAAAGTGGGTCATAATTTAATTAGGCTTTTATGGCATTACCTCTTTTGTGTAAAAAAAGAAAGATAAAGACATAAGCTAAGAAAGTTTATGCACATGTGTAATTCTTTATTTTTAAGTATTATTTATATAGTAATATTGCATTTATTAAAATTGTGAATTCATTTAATTTCAGTTTTCATTTAGAGTGTGTGTGTATATATTTATATAGTTCAAAAGCCTTTAAGTCCCATCTGAAATTTTCTTCTGAAATTAGCATTTTTATCAGGCTCCTATGTTTAAGTCAAGTAATTTATATAATAATATAATTTAGTTATACATTATCAGTTTTAAGTAACAGCAATGCTTCCAATCTGGTGGTTATTTCGGCTCATTAAAGTAGGCCTATAATATAACAAACCTTACAGTACAGTTGTTTTCCCTTCAGTCTAGACACAGTTGGATCCAGGCCACTTTTTCCAAGAGAGAATGTGTAAAATTTCTGCCAGCCTCACGTGATCATCACAGGTGTGTTTAATAGTCTTGGTCATCATATCTGTGTGTAATATTTTAGCAGTGATGTTGTGAGTTTATCAGGTGCTTCTGAGGTTATTCATTTTGTCTTAATGGACTCATGTGAATTGCAGCCTTTGCTTATTTGCAGGTGTTATCCAGTGTGTCAAGTGTGCCAAAGCTTAGTAAGGTATTAGTTTTTGATCATAGCTACATTCATCTTCTATTTAGTACCATGAAAATGTTTTCTCCTTTTAATCATTTTTGTGCATAAAGCTCACAGTCAAGGAACTTTTTTAAAAACTGTGCTATTCAAGTGTGTAAAAGTCATAGGTATTCTTGGTAATTTGATTGTCAGTTAAATAGTTAAATGTCTTCTAGTCATACTCAGCCATGAAATATTTCATTGTATAGATGTTGCTCTTTGTGAGTGTAATCGCTATAAAATCATTTTTAAGTCCATATCAAGTAATTGTAACTGGAAATGAAACATGAAGTTTAAAAATAAGGTAAAATAAGACTTCCTCATATTTCTAATCTCATTATTTTGCAACAAAAAGTGTTGGTTACCTTTTTCGCTTTTTTTTTTATTTTTTTACCGTGGTGAAAAACAAAAACAAAATTGCAATATGTAAACTCAGAATTGTGGGGAAAAATTGATAGTTGCAAGATTCGTGCCATTCTATCTTCTATCTCAGAATTGTGAAAAACTGAGTCTGAATTATGACATAAAAAGTCAATTACCTAATTTTTTTATGAAATAGAAACAAGCTTTCATACCTTTTATCTCTCTTCTACTCTTATTCCGATTGGCTCATTTAATCTCTTTCCTCAGATGTTGCTGTGGTAGACTGATCGCGGAGCATGTGGGTCCGTATTCTGGCTTGCTGGGACATGGTCCTGATGAAGATGAATGGTCAGTGCAGCAACACACCAGTGTCAGCCGCACTGATGCTTTCGGATCACTGGACTTCCAGGGCAGCACAAAGCGCACATGTCGTGCCAAGGTTGGTTTTTACAAGGAGTAAAAACTTATCAGGCAGATGTGTTTATGCCTATCAACAGTGTATTTATAATATATAGAATTGTGATTCGTTCATACAGTGAAGTGTTATTTTCTCTACAGTATGTGCGTCTTTCCTGTGACACTCCACCAGAGCTCCTGGTTCAACTGATGCTGAGAGAATGGCACATGGAGATGCCCAAGTTGGTGATCTCTGTGCACGGAGGGACAGACAACTTCCCTTTGTCTCCACGGGTGTGCCAGGCTTTCAGCACAGGGCTTATCACAGCTGCAGAGAGCACTGGAGCGTGGATACTGACTGACGGGATCAATATGGGTTTGTGTTTGTGGATGGGTTAGATGTGCTTTAAATGTCTTATTTTTGCTGTCACACAGTTTTCTAGTGAATCGCAGTACATATAACTTCTTTCATATCAAACACAG
This sequence comes from Enteromius mattozi, assembly GCA_032359235.1. Taxonomy (NCBI): domain Eukaryota; kingdom Metazoa; phylum Chordata; class Actinopteri; order Cypriniformes; family Cyprinidae; genus Enteromius; species Enteromius mattozi. The sequence goes on from JAUMHE010000048.1 coordinate 4,395,681, forward strand.
TTTATACATATATATATATATATATATATCTGTAATTGTTTATGACCTAATCACTGTTATTTTATTATTATTTATATTCTATTTTTATACATATTTTATATAATATATTATGTCATTTTAATGATTTAATTTGATTTTTATTAGTTTCCTTTTTTCTTTTAATATATATTTATTGCAGGTTTTAATTTGTTTTGTATATTTTGTACTTAATAATAATAATAATAATAATAATAATAATGAATGTATTGACTTTACTTAGTTACCAAGGTAGTACTTTGCATCAAGTGTCTTAAGTTAAAGTGTTTCATCATATATTTATATATTTTTTTCATTTCAGTTACCAAAAAACATTTGTAATAGTTTTATTCAAAAGTAACAACACAGCCTTATTTCTCCTTGCATTCAGGTGTGTCTAAATATGTTGGGGATGCTGTAAAAGTGTATGGGTCACATGACCACAGGAAGAGGAATGTTGTAGGGATCACACCCTGGGGCATTATTGAGAATAACAGTGACCTTATTGGCCGGGATGTGAGTTTTACATTTCCACGCTATGTTGTTAAATTATACTGCAATGTGCAGTCGGATCTGAGGTGTATTTTTATATCAAATTTTAGATTTGCATTTCTGGACCACTTCAGTAAATCTGCGTTTAATTATAATTATTTGTGCTGGTTTATTTTGTGTATTATGTTTTATATATACAGAAATATATATATTCTGTATTTTGTTTCGGTTCTGCTGTACTGATGTTGTGTGTTATTGTCCTAGGTTTTGAGGCACTACCAGGCTCTAGGCAATCCTCTGAGTAAACGCACCAGCCTGAACGGCATGCATTCACACTTCCTGTTAGTTGATGATGGGACCATGGGTAAATCTGGTTGTCAAATAGACTTGAGGAAAAGGCTAGAAAGGCATATACATTTTCAGAAAATCCACCCTAGTAAGTGTTTTCTTACGAATGTCCCATGTCTTTTGAGTTAAAAGATAAGTGCATGTCTGATGTATATATGTGCATGTGTGTTGATTTTAGGGCTGCCTCATCATGTGCCTTTAGTGTGCGTTGTAGTAGAAGGAGGTCCTGCCATCCTCTCAGTGGTGCTGGAGTATGTGCGCAGAAGTTCTCCCGTGCCTGTGCTGGTGTTTGAGGGAACAGGCAGAGCTGCAGACCTGCTGGCTTTAATACACAAACAAACAGCTGTAGAAAGGCATGTCTCACATAAGCATATATGAATTTAAATAATGTTTGGGTTCTGTTGTATTGAATAGTTTAACATGTTTCTGTATTTATGTGTCATATTTGTGTCATAGAAAGTTGGATTCGGATATAAAAGAGGATATCCTGCTGAGGATTCAGGAAATGTTTGTTGTGGACATACAAGAGGCCTCTGAGCTTTTCAGCATACTCATGGAATGCATGGAATATAGAGAGCTTGTAAGTTAAATTACCCTGTTTGGAACACATGACCCTGATCAATTATGACAAAATGTTGTATAATGGCTGCTAAACAGGGTCATTGACCATTGTCCCAAACAACTGGTTTCCTAAATAGCTCCTAAATATGTCTCTTGTATCACTCTACAGACAAAAATAATGATTAATTTAATTTAATTTTATTTTTGGTGCCTAGCCATGTACTAAGACTCCTATCACATTCTGTTGTTAGTGTTTTATTTATTTATTATGACTGACTAACACTTTCTGTATAGATGATGACGAATGATCTCTTTAATCATGTGATCACCAGGGTTATTATAGTTTACTAAAACGGAAACTAAAAATTAAATTGGTTAAAAGACGTTTTCACTCTTTCAGTTTCAGGAGCTTCAGATCAGTTGGCAGATTCTAATCGTCAGTTCAGGAAATACCAGACAGTCTCAACTTAATCTTGAACTCCTCACTCATCAGTGAAGTTCTTGTCCTCTTAGCTGTGAACCTAGTGCAACATATTCAAATCCCCTTCTGCATTTCTCTAGCTGTTTCCTCTTCTTCTGTCTTCTTCCTCTCTCCTCCTACTTGGCGGTAAACACTGGTTGTTTTGTGTGATAAGATGCCTGCTGTGTATCAGTCTCTGTCACTACGCCGAAAGCTCTGATGCTAAGCCTCCATCAAACGGAATGTTGTAGTTTACCACACCCATCCCACATCTCTGAGCTTCTAAATTGAGAGAGAACAGAATAATTGGAATGATGGTGCATGAAACGTATTTCCATATTAATCGAGTAGAAGGGATTAATTTGGTCCCCAGGCACACAGATTCTTTGATTGGGTATGAATCACTCATGTGAAGACGAAATGCCAAAGGCATGTTAAGAGAAGAACATCTCCTCTGGGTGTCTTATAGAGTTACATGCATTTATATATTGGCATGGGATGCTGGTGGTTTCATACTAATACCAAACAAAATAAATAACTTCTGGCTATATTGAACATGACACCACAGCAGTGCAACTAGTTTACAAATCTGTTTTAATGCTGGGCATCTGTGTTGGTTAAAATTCATTTTCCTTTACGGACTGATTTCTTTATTGAGGTCATACTTTGACGATTTCTCATTTTAGATCACAATTTTTGACTCTGAATCTGAGGACCTTCAAGGGGCAGATGTGGCGATCCTGACTACATCACTGAGAGGTATGTAATATTGTTATCATATTAATTAAATGTTGGATTAATGTGGTTGTTCATTCATAAAATGAAAATACAGGTACCAGAGCTTCCCCTGAGGAGCAGCTAAATATTACGTTGGCCTGGGACAGAGCTGATGTGGCAAAGGAAAACATTCTGGTGTATGGACAACAATGGCAGGTACAGCTATGATTTTACAACCAGGATTAAGGCATTTATGAGTTCGAGCATACATGTAAAATCCAGTGCTGGGTTTGGTAGGTGGGATCTCTGGAGCAGACCATGTTGGATGCATTGATAATGGATCGTGTCAGTTTTGTGAGGCTCCTGATTGAGAACGGCATGACCATGAGACGCTTCTTGACCATTCCTCGTCTGGAACAGCTCTACAATACAGTAATGCCTATTTGCCATAGGAACCTTTTGTCTCTGAAATAAGTATGTCTAATCCTTCTTTTATAAATCATTTGTATTTTCCAGCATAAAGGCTCCTCTGATCATTTTCTTCGACACATCATTGAGGATGCCAAACAGGTTTGTGTGAAGTGCAACCTTAAAGTTATTTCTATTCTTCGATGTGTGGGTTGTCAACAGCAAGTCAGACAATTATTGTGAATTTTTGTGGATAAATTAACGAAAAATGGAACATTGATGCAATTAATTAAGGGAACTCATCAGTTTTTTTTTTGTTAAATTGGCTCATTTTCCAACTCCTCTAGAGTTAAACAGTTGAGTTTTACAATTTTTGAATCCATTCAGCTGATCTCTGGGTCTGGCAGAGCACTTTTAGCTGCGGCTTAGCATAAATAGATCATTGAATCTGACCAGTAGACCATTAGCATCTCGCTCAAAAATGACCAAAGAGTTTAGATATTTTTCCTATTTAAAACTTGACTTCTGTAGTAACATCGTTTATTAAGACAGACTGAAAATGAAAAGTTGCGATTTTCTCGGCTGATATGGCTTGGAACTATACTGCGTAATGGGGCTGCGTAATTATTGCGCCATAATAAGAGTATAGTTCCTAGCCACATCGGCCTAGAAAATTGCAACATTTCATTTTCTGTCGGTCTTAGTACACTATGTAACTACAGAAGAGTCAAGTTTTTAGTAGGAAAAGTATCAAAACTCTTTGGTCATTTTTGAGTGTGATGCTAATGGTCTAATCAGATTCAATGATCTATGCTAAGCTCTACTCTCACTCTAGGTGAGTTGGAAAATGAGCCTATTTTCAAAAAAGTGAAGTGTTCCTTTAACTTACTGAGCTCCAAATAAGCATATCAGAATGATTTCTAAAGGATCACCTGACACTGAAGACTAGAGTAATTCTCACAGAGTTAAATTATTTTTAAAAATATATAAAAATAGGATACCTTTATTTATTGTAACAATTGTAACAGTATTGCAAGTTTTACATTTTTTTAAAAATACAAAATGCCACCTTGGTGAGCATTGGAGATGTCTTTGGAAAACATCAAATAATTTTATTTTGACTCCAAACTAAACTTTTCCTGTTCCGAGAATGTATTCTATATTGTTTATTCATATTATAGGCCAAATTATAGGCTGTTTGTCAATCCACCAAGAGGTCCTTGACCTGAAATAGTGTTTCCATAAGCATTTTCTATGTTGTAGACTCGTCTGCCTGCTGTTTATAGGATATCTTTAATCGATGTTGGAATGATGATTGAGTACCTAATTGGCGGAGCTTATCGAAGCACATATACACGCAAGAGCTTCAGAGCCATGTACAGTCGCATTCAGAACCCAGCTAAGGTTTGCTTTCTTTTCCAATAATCCATGCATTTCTGTGTTTTGACAGTGAGTTTCCATTTCTTGTACACATTATTGAATTTAAATTTAACAGCCTTTTTTAATCTGGGATAGGAGGGTGGTAAGGAGACATCCAGCCCTTTCAGCAAAGCCAGGAAAGCTGCTCCAACTCCAGAGACCTCTCCATCTCGGTCCCACTTCCACAGAACCGCTCGCCCATGCAGACACCAGGTTCTCTCAACATCTCCATTCTGATCCCAGTTGCAATATTGAGTTATATGCTTATGAATACATTCACAATCATTCCATTTATTAAAAACACCCAGAATTGTGTCTTTGCAGGAGGGTGTGGTAGCGCCTCAGGACGTGAAGTCAACCCCGAGCACCGAGTTCTTATGCACTTTTAACGACCTGTTTGTGTGGGCAGTGCTCAAGCATCGGCAAGAGATGGCGATGTTCCTGTGGCAGCATGGCGAGCAGGCTATGGCCAGGGCGGTTGTGGCCTGCAAGCTTTACCGTTCTATGGCGGTGGAAGCCAGAGAGAGCAATATGGGTGACAGCATGGCCGAGGAGCTGAAGAAGAACTCTCTGTCAGTTTGTGTTTTGCCTCACTCTAAAGCTTGTAATACAAACACCATGTGGTCCAGTAATGCACAACACAATGGAAACTAGATGCAACACAACAAAATTACACAACACAACGAAAGCAAGCTGCAGCACAATGGAAACAAACCACAATGCAAAAAAATAAGCACAACACAATGGGAACAACCTCAACACGATGGATACAAGCCACAACACAACAACATCATCACAACACAGTGGAAACAAGATACAACATAACGAAATTAGCACAGTACAATCGTAACAAGTCGCAACAGAATGGAAACAAGCCACAACACAACAAAATTAGCACATCACAATGGAAATAAGCTGCAACACTATAGAAACAAGTCACAAACACAATGGAAAGACGATTTTGTTGTGGAGATTTGTGCACTACTGGGCCACTGTTGCTAAATGTTGTTTAATGGAGATTTTAGTGGATAAGAAGTAAATGAATCTTGAAAGATTCAGATGTGTTTAAAGATTTTAAGTTTGGAACTTGTCCAGTGATATAAAAGAAGTTGTTAAAACAATGCATTGTATTGATCTTTTAGAGAGTTTGGACAGTTGGCTGTGGATCTTTTGGATCAGGCTTTCAGAGAGAATGAGCGCATGGCGATGAAGCTCCTGACCTGGGAGATGAAGGACTGGAGTAACTTCACCTGTCTGCAAATGGCCGTCTCTTCAAGACTCAGTCCCTTTGTGGCTCACAACTGCACTCAGATGCTCCTCACAGACCTGTGGATGGGCCGGCTCAACTTAAGCAAGAACTCCTGGTTCAAGGTGTGTTGAATTAAAATGACTGTGTTTAACAAGTGTAACTTATTTCAAAATCCTCCTTTTTTTACATTTTTTTGGACAATAGTTGGACATTTCGAATTGGTTGTCATTTACTTTCTGAAGTTATAAAGCAGCATGAAGTTATAAAGCTAATAATTTCTGATCAATGTAAATTACAAACACTCTAAATACTAAATCTTTCAAAGCAACGGAATTCTACAGATACAGATTACCCTTAGACATGTTTGATCAGGAATTATTAGTCATCCTACTTCTAAAGTGCATTCAGGCATGTTAAACTATGGTGCTTATATGAAAAATGCAGGTTTAAGTCTCACTTGCAACATTTTCAATGCATTCTTCTTTCACTGCAGAAATTCCTTGTCATTCTCTACTGTAATTACAGAACAAAGAGCCCAAATTAAAAATAAGAAATGACTCGTGCGCCAATTTTCTGAGCAGCAAAACAGTTGTAAAAATGTCTATTTCAAAAATATTTGCAAAAGATTTATGTGTCAAACATATATTTGTCAAAGATTTAACTCTTAATTTTCTTTCTCTTGACATTTAACATTTAACAGCACATTTGTGACCCAGATTTATGTTTAGTTTTTTTTTTGTGTCCAAAACCACATCCTTTCTCTCTAGATTATTGGCAGTATCCTGATGCCTGTGGCCATTCAGATGCTAGAGTTTAAGAGTCAGGCAGAGATGTCCCATGTTCCTCAGCCCCAGGAAGCCTTGCAGTTTGGGTGGGACCCAGGAAGTCTTGGGGCATCAGAGCAAGAAGGGGCAGCAAATACAGTAAGGAATCTAGACAGTCACTACTCACTATACATTCACAAACATTTGTGGCCCTGCTAACACACTACACACCAATAATTGTTTATGTAGCAGGTGAGCACATTTAGTTAAACTGATTCAAACTGACCACTCTTTTTGAGTAATTTGAGTAATATACTAGTCACACTGTATAAACTACAACAAAGCTATTATTTTGAAGAAAAGACTAGTAGCTACAATAGATAGCTATCAGTGGAACCCCTCAGGGTGCATGGTGATAGAAAAAAATATGAGATGGGAGGAAAAATGCTTTTGTTTAGTCATTGCCTTCCCCTGAGAAACATTTTTCCAAGGAAATGTTAGTTGGCTTGCTAAAACATTTGCACTCTCACGCAAAAGTATTGCGTTCCCCTGAGAGACTTTACATGAGTTGTTTTCTGTACATTTTATGCATATTTTATGTAAATATATATGAATTTTATGCATATATATATTTGTGTGTGTGTATAAATTATATATGCAGTTTTGTCATCTGCTTCTTTAAATGCTCTCTTGGGGACAGGTAGATTCCAATGATATAGTTTCTCTGTGTTGTAGTTTGCATTGTTCACATTGACAATGGTCTTTTTCTAGATTCAGGGTGATGAGGAAAAAGGGAGCAGCTGTCTTTGTCCCTGGACCAGAAAGGTGTATGACTTCTATACAGCTCCAGTGGTCAAATTCTGGTTTCACACAGTAGGTTTCTCTTTAATTCCACTTCCAACATACTTAATTTTTTTCACACCCTCTAGCTCCAGCTGCCTGTCTTTTAAACCTTTAAGCCTAAAGGTTTGATTTGTCTACACAGATGGCATTTTTGGGTTTCCTCATGATGTTCTCGTATACTGTGCTGGTAAGGCTGGATGAGAAACCCAACATTCAGGAGTGCTTGGTCATAACTTACATCCTGACCATGGCAGTGGAGAAAGCTCGAGAGGTGAGTGCCCTTGAAATCACACCCCTTTCCAGCAGTTAAAAGAAAAATATACAGTATGAGATCATCAGAGTCTGCAAATAATTGGCTCAGTATCCTTTGCAGCTGTTCAGGGCAATTAAAAAAAGTATGTCTTTGAAAAGTCTTATCTTTACCAAGCTGGATTCCAAAGGTCTTCAGTAAGGTGCTATCTCTTTCTGATTAGGCTGTTCTCAAACTTGACCCTGAGAATGCCACTGTCTGACTCCCCATCCTCTGTTATCTATGAACCCAGCAGTAGTGCATTTGTGGGAATTATTAACAGAGTTCTTACCTTGACTATGTGTTTGAGTGATTGTTTATTGGTTAGAAAAATTCTCTGAGTAACAGTAAAAGTTATTTCTAAAACAATAAAGTACAACAATGGAGAAAAAAAAGCCTCTCCTTTAAATCAGCAACAAATATTGCTTATATTTAAAAGCAGTCTAATGCGTAAGTGACAACATATAACTTGTAGTGATAAAATTAAATATAAACCATTCTTTGATAACAGAAAACTGTTTAAATACTGAATTTGCTTAGAATATTGTGAATTACAACCCAATTATTTCAACTTATAGTGGGATTGTATATTATTTTTATTTACATATAAATGAAATTGTTTATTATGATCATGTGCAGTACATCAGATATTCTGTCATTTACTATGTGTAATTTAGCTAGGGTTTACCAAGTGACAGATGAATATGTGCCACAGTACTGTACTTTTGATTGCATATGTGATATTTGTAGTCAGTTGACAACAGATATGGGAAGTGTTTGACCTTTTAAATGGTCTATTTTTTCTCTGTTGATTATGACCCTTTCAGAACAAGCCTGCTAGTTAATTCAGATTCACAACCCACTATTTCAGAGCCAGTTGAGAGTTCTGTTTTGATAATGGGTACCATGTGTTTTGTAGGTGCTGGTATTAGAGCCCAGGAAGTTCACTAAGAAGCTGAAGGTGTGGTTCAGCGAGTACTGGAATATCAACGACTTCATGGGCATCCTCCTGTTCCTGGTCGGGGTCTCCCTCCGGTGGCGCCAAGAAACACGCTTAGCCAGTCACATTGTCTACTCTTTGGATTTCATCTTCTGGTCTGTCAGGCTTCTGGACCTTTTTGCTGTCAATCAGCATGCAGGACCGTACCTGACCATGATCACCAAAATGGTTTGTAATTTAAATGCATTAATACATAATTACAGCCGACATGCAACATCTGCTGTTGTTGTGTTTTTTTGTAAGCGCAGTTGTTTTACTGTGATACATTTTACAGAAATAGAAAATATCATTTAAAATGTGTATATATGCTCCCACAGATGAGCAACATGTTCTATATCGTAGTCATTATGGCGATTGTGCTGGTCAGTTTTGGCACATCAAGGAAGTCCATCCTGTCCCCTGATGAGGATCCGTCCTGGAATCTGCTCCGAGATGTAGTCTTTCAGCCCTACTGGATGATCTTTGGGGAGGTGTATGCTGGAGAGATTGATGGTGAGTAAGTCAGCAGGACTCCATTCATTCTGGCCAGTTCATCTGATTCGAATAAACCTTTTCCCTAATATTTGGTTGTCGAATTGTGGTTTACTCTGTCTTGTATATGATCTGCTCTTTTATTACTATTATCTATTTTTGTTAATAGTATGTGTTATCTTATGCTATATTCTGTTGTGATAGAAAATCTTCTTGTTTTGACAGCATGTAGTAAACCTGAAACCTGTGTCCCTGGAGCTTTCCTCACCCCATTCCTGCAGGCTGTCTACCTTTTTGTTCAGTACATTATCATGGTCAATGTACTCATTGCATTCTTTAAGTATGCAGTTCATCTTCATGTTTATGATTTGACATAAGCATCATTTGCTCACATATTTTCATTTGTTTCCCGGTGGGATGATAATTTGGTCTGTTAAGTTGTTGGACTAATATCCACCGTGGCATCCAGAGTTTAAGATTGTTGCAGGAGTTTGTGTTGATGCATTGTTAAGTCTTGTGATGGTTTAACCTACTTTGCATTATTATTTACTTCACAGCAATGTTTACTTTGACATGAGCTCCATATCCCGTAAGCTGTGGAAATACAACCGCTATCGTTACATCATGACATATCAGGAGAAGCCGTGGCTGCCGCCCCCTCTCATCCTTCTCAGTCATGTAACATTGTGTCTCAGCTCAATGTGGCAAAAGCACAGAAAGGCATCCAAACGGGGAAGAACTGGTCTGAGTAAGTTTGTGTTTGTGTGAATCTTTTATGAAACATCATAGCCCCCTGTTTTGTGTCTTGTGACAAAACTGACATGTCTTGCATAATTGACTTAAAAAAAAGTAGAGGATATAAAGTAGAGGATATGAATACCAGTTTATAGTTTTTTTTTTTTTACCAGTTTAAGGTTCTTCAAAAAATAGGTTCAATAGATTAGGTTAATGTAAATATGAACAAATAAAATGTAAACAATGATATGTAGCATTCAGGTATTTTGTACACTAAAACATATCTAGCAGCAGTATTAAGTGTTCATTAACCATTAAGAATACTAAATGTTTATACTATTAAATTTAAAAATATTAATATTAGTAGCTTAGTATTGTTCACTGTATAATTATTGTGATTTTATCTGTTTACTAGTGGTGCACACGTTTGGTTAGAAATAATTTTTGATTTGATTTATACACATTATACACACAATCTATAATTTTACAATTCAGTCCAGTTCAATTATTTTGGAATTTGCACTATAGTTGAATATTGACACAATGAGACAAAATAATAATGTGAAGGTTTTACATTCACAATAAAATAAAAAGTTTTTGCATAAAAAATAATCTGCATTTATGATTGATCCAATACAAAAAAGAATTCTGTTATTACTTAAAATCCTTTTTGTTTAATACACAGTACTATCACATATTTAAGTGTAATGCTGGTATGTGTACAGAATTACTCCTGGCCCCTAAGGATCTCAAGAAGTTGCGTGAGTTTGAAGAAAAGTGTGTCGCTGGATATTTCAGAGACAAAAAGGAGAGTCAACAAAGCAGTGAAATCAACCGGATTCGCTCTGCAGCTGACAAGTGAGTGCATCTCCCAAACCTCATTTGGAAGTAGCAGGAAGTTACATCATTTGTTTTTTAGTCAGTCTATCAGTTGATTGAACTTAAATACAGATCTGCGTCTGAATTTCCATTTAAAATGATTTGGTATACCTGTAATCTGTGGAATGAACTCAAGTTTGTCTATGGTGTTTTTTTCTAGGGCTGAAGAGATGGCTGGAATATTAGTTGAGGTTGCTGAGAAGATCAGTATTATCCAGGACAGTATGCGCACTTTAGACAGTCACTTGGGTGAGTTGCAGGACTTGTCTGCTTTAGCAGTCGACACTCTAAACTTCCTCTCAGCCACAGACAACCAGCAGCAAGAGGTGGCCCGTCTCGGTCAGAGCCAGCCAATTGCATGCCGGCATGAGCAAGTGTCCCACAGCTGCTGTTTCCGCACTGGCAGAAGTGTCACCCCCAGCCAAGCACTTCCGTCTCCGAAGCACTTCCGCAGTATGCCACCTTCCTTACTCAGAGGCTTGGGGCCTGGCCGGCAGCGTCCTTCCCTGGAGCTGCCACCGGGGACAAGCGTTGGACCCTTTGAGGTCAGAAGCAAATGCATGTTGGCAAGCCCAGAGGAGAAAGATTGTAGTTTTAGGTGGCCCCTGCAGCATGGCGATTCAAGAGAAAGTCTATGCCATCTCTCTTTACCTCAAATATGCGTCGGATGGAGGGACAAGGGAATGTATGGATCTGGGGAGCCATCGCGTGCCAGTTCTCCCACCATGCCTCTGATAAGAGACTTACAGCTTCAGCCCAGCCATGAGGAGTCTATGGAGGAAGAGGATGATGAGGATGACTCGCAAGCAATGTCCAGATCCTCCAGCCATACTTTTCTGCTTAAAGATTGCTACAGTGATGGGGATCAATCAGTGGGGATCAGAAACCCGGCCTTCTACAGGCTTGATGATGCTGGACATTTCACACGACCTCAAATACTTTTAGACAGGAAATGGGCCTTTAATCTGGAGCAGAGCCGCTCGCTCTCGGCCAGCGTGGAGAATATGGCCATGCCTGAAGCCTCGACATCAGAGCACGGCAGACGGACACTTCTGGTGCCTCCCCAACACAGCCATGACCAGAGAGGTATTATGGATGCAAATCATAACCACACACTATATATTGATATTAATTTGTGTTAATTAATCCATTAACTTATGTGGTTCTAGGGTTATCTAAGATCTTTAAGAGACAAAGGTCATTTGGGAAGAAGTCTGTAAAGACCAGAGCAGGAACCCCTGAGAATGTAAGCCAACCTGCTATGTCTGGCTAATTTCAAGCACCAGATCTATTGATGGTTAAGTAATGCCACTGTCTCTTAGGTAAAACTGGATGAAACACGGGGATGCATGCATGAGTCTGACCCACGCAGAAAAATGAGGAGGAAAGTAAAAGGCCTGTTCGACCGGAGATTCAGAACCTCAGTCAGTCTAACCCAGCTAAGTATGTTTTCAAACTTTGTCATGCACAAATGCAGGGTTTCTGCAGGTCTAAAAAGGTCTTAAACAGCTCTAATATGCCCCCTCCACTAATTAATGGCTACATCAGAGCATAAAGTCTTAAATTAACAGTCCTGCCACTGAATTTTTAAAATAAATTTTTTTTCATAAAATCTTTTTATGTAATGTAATTTTGCATTGCAAGCAAATGTCAAATCTTGATTTAGGAATCTTTAGACATTTGCACTGAAAAACGAGACATCAATACTAATGAAGGACATACATTTTTTGCAGTGTGCTTTTTCTTAGAAAATATAACTTCCAGCAGATCTCCATCAGTCTGAAATTCATTTTACAACTTTGAAATGCTGCTAATACAAGATATTTATTTCTATTCAATTTATTCCTTACATTCTCTGTACTTGGTCTTAAAAAGTCTTACATTTACCTTCATAAAACCTGCAGAAACCCTGAAATTCTAATAATAACATTTGTATTGCCATTGAACAGTTTACTTTTGTATGTCTAAATTACATATCAGCTTATTTCTGGAGTTTATGACACCTGAAATGAAGTCATACCAACCTTCAAACTGACATTGGGATAATTTTTCATTCTATTTATTAGATGTTGACCAAGTGGATTTCACAAAATTGGCCCCATCATGGCTGGTAAGGCCCATTATAGTTCACATTTAGAGCTCACATCATGAAGATGATTTCTTTCCTGTTTGTGAGACATTTTATGGGTTGAATGTTGTGACCTCTCCTAAGAACACGGCGACCCCCGGGCAGCCACTTCTAAGCAGCTGGGCCAGGTCTATCAGTCAAAGACCCTCGTAAGTTCAGTTTTTGATTTGATGAGAAATGCTAATTATTAAGAGGAAATATTTCTAAATGTTCACCTAATTTCTCTAATTCTTGTAGGGTAACCAGCCTGGCACAAGAAGGTAAGTTACTTCAACTTTTATGGTCATTCTGTTAATGAGTAAATTGCATGGGTTTGATTTTGGTGTGCTCTGTCTATGTCTGATGTTAGTAAAGAGCTCTACATTTAAGTTGACTGAAGATTTAGGCCAGCATTTTTCTGGTGAGTAATAATTGGATGTCATAACCTCAAATATGTTTTTGTTATTCTGTGGATATGATTGATCTCTTTTGGTGTTTATTTTTCCTTTCAGCAATGGAGAGGAACAACCTAATGAGACTGGCTCACTCTATACCTTTCACTCCTGTGTCATTATTGGGTAAATAATCAAACCATAATTTTAAAACCAGTGTCAGACAGATTTAGTTATTTGCATAAACATCTTCTGCCCTGTGCAGGTGGTGTTGAGGTCTGTATTTATACACTTGAAGAGACAGAAGCAGGGTCTTCACTTCAAGATCATTCCTCTAAAATTTCCACCTGGATTCAGCACGGACGCACAGCTGTTCTTCAACCTTTAGCCCACCAGGAGGTGCTGGATGGGGGTCTGCGCAGGGCCACTAAGGTGGTGTGTACGTGGGCTGAGGGTGATGTGTTGAAGCTGGGATCAGTGTATGTGGTGAAAGCCTTCAGGCCAGAAGTGGTTCGCATCTGGCACAAAGTGTTCCCAATCAGCACTTCACTTCATCTCTGTCTGCGGGTATAGCTTTTACATTTTAAATTAATAAACTTAATCTTCATTAACTTCATAACATGTATATTCAGCACAAATACTAAAATAGCATTTTTCTAAAGTCCCTTATGCTCACTAAGGCTGCTCAAATAGTAATATAAATATTATTACAATTTAAAAGCACTGAATATTCAGCAGCAATTACTACAACTTTTAGTGTCACATGATCATTTCTATTACTGATTTGAAATAATTCTAAGCCATTTCAAGAAACAATCGAGAAGCAGTGTACAAGAAAAAGATCTAATTTTTATTAACAGTCTTTGCTGCTTAATATGTTTGTAGAAACCATGATAAACTACCATTCAAGTTCTTTTAAATTGCAAAAATAGTTCACAATAATACTTGTTAAATGTTAAATGTTAATACCAAACTTTTGTCATTATATAGATATTTCTGAAATGCTTTTTAATTATTTATGTACTGTATTTATTATTACTTTGCAGGTTTTTTTATTCGTTATTATGTTTTTTTTTGTTGTTGACCAATTTCTCTTTACCCTGCAGGAAATCCAACAACAGAGAGCAGCACAGAAACTCATGCAGCGATTCAACCAAATTAAACCCAGCAGTGTGCCCTACAGTCCTAGGTCAGCATCATGAATCCTTTCTGTGTTATTATAATGGAAGAAGTTGATGGCTAATGTGTTTGTGTGCAGGTTTCTGGATGTCTCCTTGCTGCACTGGCGCTCTGACGGACAGTGGTTGACTGTTGAGAAAAACATGAGCGGTCATTTCAGGAAATACAACAATAATACAGGAGAAGAGATCTCACCCTCCACTGGTCTGGAAGAAGCAATACTGGCGTTCTCTCACTGGACATACGAGTACACCAACAGGGAACTGCTAGTGCTGGATCTACAAGGTATAAGGCTTACTCCAAGAGCCTGTATTTATTATCATGCTTGGAAAGATGCTGAATTGATTCTCTGTTTTTTGGCTGAAGGTGTGGGAGCAGACCTCACAGACCCCTCACTGATCAGAGTTGATGATAAAAGGTAAATAAGCACAACAAATGTATAGCATCCAGAACGTTTCAATGCGTTAGCTAAGATTTGTACTTTGTTTACGCTGCTTCTAAGTAAAGTTTGCTCCTGTCGTAGCTCCTCTGGAGAGATGGCGTTTGGACCTGCCAATTTGGGTGATGATGCAATCCAGAGCTTTGTTCTCAAGCACACCTGCAACTCCTGCTGCAAGAAGCTCGGTCTCTCAGGTGAGGTAACACTCGTGTCACAGGTTGAGTGTTGAACTTTCAGTACTCTTCTATTTTTCATTCCCTGCAGTGGCAGCTCTCGCAGATACGTCACATGGCATACCTCCATGTTTCCAACTTGGGAAGTGATTTGATAGTTTGTTTGAAAAGAGCAAACTTCGAAATGAACAGGAAAAGCCTTCTAATTAAGCCTGAAGGTTTAGAAAAAAATTCTAATGAGGCAGAAATTATTTCATTTCCATGACAGCAAAGGCATGCAGAAGAGGGGCGTGGTTTCCTTTGTGGCATGTGGAGTGTTCTCTTTGATTACATATTTAATAGTTCTTTGTGCGTTAGAGAGTGTTGACTTTGATTAGATATTAATTACTGTCTCATGGAAGACATATGAGATGCCTGTTGTTTGTATCAAGAGGGAGGCTTTGCTTCAGAAGTACAGGGATAAAAAATAAACAAACAAACGAAAACCACTCCGCCACATTTGTTTGATATTTCAAAGGTGCTTTGTTTTTTATTCGTCTTCGTCCTCTCCAAGAACCGCTTCAAATCAAAACAAATTATTCATGTACAATCCACAAATTTCATTTCGGATCTTAAGAAAAGCATCTCTCTGTGATAAATTATGAATATGCATCACAACTGAGTATATTGTGTTTGGCTTTTCAGATTTGAAGAGTTGCCGCAGCCAAAGGAAGTCTGTTTCTGCCTTTGATGAGATGAGCAGCACAGTTTAACCTCTAACCTGGAAGCAGACTGTTTCCAGGGAGATCGTCTTGTTCACATCCTGTTTTGTTCTCTCATCCCTATTTGCGGTTTTTACTGACTGAATATATTTAAAAATGGTAAAGAGCTGCTCAAGGTGACAGAACATTTACTTTTGCATTGGACATAGCTGATGCTTTTTTTTCATGAGAAACGATATGTTAAGGGAAGCCAGTTTTCCATTTCAACATTTTTATTATTTTATTACTTTATGTGTGTACCTATACTAATGGTGTAAACATTGTTGAACATATATGTTTAAAAAGAAAGAAATAAAAATATGTGAGGCCTTGAAACTCCCCATGAGTACAAAGTCTAATTTAGTATTTTTGTCTTCAAGTTTGGCCTGTTTTCAAGAAAAATCCTAAAAACATCTATTTTTAATTATTTTTGTGAGACGTGTGTATTTTGAAGTGTGTTCTTCTTACTTCACTGGTGGAAGTCTCATTCAATTCTGATGCCAAAGTCAATTTATTTCATAAGAATAGTTCTCCGAAACATATTTAAGTTTTCATTCAATGGCAGTTTTCTAAATTAAGCATAAATCTAAACAAATGTAAATGAAGTTTGTTTACAATTTGAAAAATAGTTAAACCCCCTTTCTCTAATCTTACAATAAATGTTTCAATATTGGAATACAAGATTGTTTAATAAAAAAGAAATGAAGACAAGATTGCATCCATAAAATTTTCTTTATTTTTTTTTTATCCCACAAAGAAATGTCTACAAAAGCCATAAAATATAGAATTTAACAAAAATCACTTAAGTCCTTCGCTTAGTATATACAACATGGAGGAGACACTTTAAGGTCTCGATTAATCAGTACTTTTACATGTCCATTTCACAATGCTTGCACATCAACCTCAACCCTCCCCCCCCCCCCCCCCAGACTCAAATGCGCACGTATTCAGTCCATCACACAAAGTGCTATTCACCATTCACTTCTATACTGTCTTACAGTCCAACTCACATATACAGTACATACAACACACACACACTCAAACTGTTGGCAAGTTAACAGACGCCTCACCCTCCCATGCTACATGTGCTTTACTTGTATTGTGGACATGTGCTAAAGTTCTGTCAATCAGAGCCTGTTCTCCATGAACAACAAACAGTTGGTTGTTTGAATATTCACACTTGCATCTGAATTCCACTTTTTGATTGCTTCTCAAGTAAACAACTTGTACAGTAAAGCATCTACCCCGTAATGCCATTCAGCTTCACTTCACACTAGCTATGGCACTTGAAAACAAAAATGTTTACATATTTAGTACATAAGAAGATGCTGCACGCTAAGTACAGTCTTAAGGGTTTTGGTAACAGATGCTACCTTTGTTTGTTTTGCTGTTGTTGTTTTTTTTTCATCCAGGGAGACAGACACATTCTGATTCATAAATTAACAAAATATTTAAGAAAAGAAAGAAAAGGGGAAAAACTGAAATGTGTAGTATGCATCAGTAGTGTTCAGTAGAATCAGTAGCGATCTGTGGTCACATGTCAGTATACCACTCAAAATCACACACAGACATGTTTCCTTCATTTTAAGTGTAGGACTAATGTAGCTGATATATTCAAACTCAGTTAGCGGAAGTATAAGAGACTTGAATCTGCAAATATGTGACCCTGGACCACAAAACCAGTCATAAGTAGCACAGGCATAGGCCTATTTGAAGCAATATGGGTCAAAATTGTGGATTACGCCAAAATCATTAGGATATTAAGTAGCCTAAAAATCATGTTCCATGAAGATATTTAGCAAATTTTCTACCACAGATATCACATTTTTGATTAGTAATTGTCATTACTTGAACGGTTTTCTCAATATTTTGATTTTGCACCCTCGATTCCAGATTGTATCTAGGCCAAAATTGACCTATCCTAACAAATGTATTTTCCATACATCAATGGAAAGCATGTTTATTCAGCTTTCAGGTGATTGTATAAATCTAAATTCTTATTTACTTTTAAAATTACACTTGGTGGTTGGCTGGTTTTGTGTGTCTAGGGTCGCATTTGTAGGGGCCGACTCATACTCAAAAGTACGCATACGCGGACGCAAGCACTTGCGTTGGATTAGCGGCTACAATAAACCTCACGAGGGCGATAAAGTTACATTCAGATGTCTAGAACCTCAGATGTTATTATTTAGGTAAGTTGTAATAAACAGACATTAACTAACTGTTGCTCCCACATAACAGAATTTGAAAACCACCAGCATCTTTAAGCTTGCGTCCGCGCACTTGCGTAAAGTATGTTTTGACCTTCAGTGCCCTTGTATTATTCCTACACAGTAAGAAATACTTAGTGCTTATGTCTGTGTGCGCGAACAGAATGAACAGGGTGTGTTGTGTTCCGTCAACAACAACCCAGAAACATTCAGAATAAAACGAGCCCGAGCCCAACTCCACCCCCTCCCCATTGCCCACCCTCCATCAGCAACACATAAGAAAACACAAAAGCCCAAAGGTTTCATTATTATGAACCAGCATGCAAGAATAACTGAACAATAGGCTAATAATAATAATATAATAAAATAAAAATAATCTTAGAATGACTGTAGTAAATGCTTCCAGTTATTGCTACAGTACCTAACAGTGTTGAACCTCTCATATAGATACAAATTCATCTTGCCCTCAATTCACAGTCTAATAGTAATAAAAAAAAGCCTTCATCATAAGTTTAAAATGACTTTTGACTGAATCCATTTTCTGTAATGAGCATAGAAATAGATAGAGAGCAGCTTATTCATGCTCTGTATAAATAATCTAACTTACATAAAATCCATTTCATTTCAGGAGATGCTTAATAATTACAACGTTTTAATTTGGAGCACAGGCACCGTTGCTAGTACACTGCTGCACATTGATATTTACAGAGAGAGAGAGAGAGCTGTTTGCTGGGATGTGCAACAAGCGATGCAGTGCGGCGAGGCCTTCTCCGCAGTCGAGCTCGTTTCACCTCTCAACAATGGGTATATGCTTTACACACACACACACACACACCAAAGCCTTGTCTGGGTTGGTTTTGTATGTGAAGAAACCGCTGTGATTGTATTTTATTCCCTAAAAATGTCCATATTTCTTTTTTAAAATAGTACTCTCTTTCTATTGAAAACATTAAAAGAGAAGTCCCTGAGATGGGTGCTAAGAAAAATTGCACCCAGAAATGATTGTCTTGAACAGGAAACTGACACTGAAGGAACTGGAAACATTCCCTAAAGTTGGGCTGAGAGCGTTTGGTTCAGTAGGAGGACTTGAACAGGTAGTATGATTGCTTCTCAGCAGACTACATTTGTGCATGTATTTAATACCAATACCATCTGTAGTTATTAATCCTTCATTGTTAAGTGCTTTCGAGTGCATTTCACAATATAAATGCATCAAGACGTACTAAAAATTCACTGATCCGTGTAACCGCATGTCAACTCCTAGCATGTGTGTTTGTGTTTTTTTCCTTCATAAGAAACTGACATATGGCTTTACATCCTGCGAGTACAGGTCAAGAGAAGGGGGAAAAGCGCTCTCAGTATCTCCACCTGGTGGTACTTTACAAGATTTACCTGGGTCCAAAAGGGTCCCTATCCAAATTGCCCTCGTAGAACTAGTATGTACCCTAACTTACAGTAGCTGCATTTTGTGGTTCTATCCTGCAGTATTAGCAGTCAAAGATGATTGTCATTTCCCACTTGCATTAAGATTTTCTAAACAGTGGATGACAGCAAGTTAAGGATGCTCAGCAATATAGAATTACAGGAAACTTCTCTGTGGTTGTTTAAGAATGACTGGTAATGCTGTTGTATTTAAATCTGCTTTGCTAAAATTCTTTCTTAACCAGGTAGATTCCGAGACAATCACCTAATTGGAACAATATTCCTTTTTAATTCCTAAATGTAGCACTTTGTGTTGAAAAAGTCAATAAATAAATAAATAAATATATAAATAAATAAGAACATGAAAAATAAAAATTTCAGTTTATCCACTAGGATCTTAATTTATATAGGAATTACGATTTGATTGATTTGATTGTGATCTTTCAGGATTAATTCTAAATTATGTGTAAAAATTCCAGTGGAATGTCTGAAAGAATTGAAAAAAAAAAGTCAGTTCTAGTTGATCATTTAAATTCCATGATTGTTTTCTTTAAAAAACATAATTTTTTGCATTTGACCGATTTTTATCTTGAATTATGCATTGGCCTAAAACACAGACAATATTAATAAATTGATTTGTTAAAAAATGAGTATGAGTGCTTTACATTTAGCATTAGGTTAAGAATACCACAGACCCAGCCTGTCCTGGTTATGCATTGACAGATTATTGCTAAAGTCAGAGAATCGTCTATGAATGTGGCAGAAAAGAGTTGAGTTTGACTTCTTATCACTGGCAGTAAATGATCATGTACTAGTGATTTAAGTCTTCCCAGACAGATGGCTGCAGCTCAACTACAGTAGTGCTATATTAGTTTTGGCAGTGTGGCAGTAAAAACGGCATTTTGAGGCATTTAGAGCAAACAGGATAATAGATTCGAAGCAGTACTGAGGGCTTTCCATAAAGTCACATTTGACCAGATTGTTCTTTAGCAGTTACAGAAACTGTTATTGCAGCTATGACTGACAAGATGGTAATCGGCCATACAATTTTTGTAAAATATATATCTCTATACTTTTGTATGGAAAAGTATCCATCATCAATTATTTTTCCACTTCAAACATCCTTAGTTGTAGGATTATTGTTGTGGTGGCGTTTATACATATCTACATAGCCCAGACAAGGCTTTTAAACGTGGCCAAACAAAGTTAGTCCCCCGTTAACCTTATACCAGTTTCAACTTCACATATTCTGTACAGGTAAAACTACAAAACAAATACGAAAAATTACAATTAGACAAGGTACGGGTCTTTTAGACCATTGTTGTTTTTAAATTATGACTAAAATATTAACAGAACAAGATTTAATACTGGAATACCGCTTTGTACTAGAGAAAGACTACATTATAATTTCAAATGTACTCCCCACCTTCTCATTTCAATAGTTTGTGTAAAAAAAAAAAAAGTGAGAGAGAGAGCGAGAAAAGTCAAACAAATGAACTTACCCAATTTAAAGACAGCTTAAATTGTCCTAAAGTCTGTACATTTCTGGTCAAACGGAAGGCGCCTTTTGCTGCTGGCGCATATATACATTCTTATGACTGTACCGGTGAAATTGAGTTGAATTTTTGAAGTGCAGGACATTCCTAGAGTTTCTTTTTTTTTGAAGTGGCTGCAAAATCTGCGGATGCTGCGACACAGTGCTCATCCTCTGCCACGCCTCCGGGTGTTGAATGAAAGACTTTGCGAAGCGTGCGTGTGAACGTGTGCGGTCATTTGGGCATGACGCCAGTGGCATCAGGATTGAAAAGCTCCTTATAGAGGGGGGGAAACAGCATGTTAACCGTCTCTGGGTGGAGCTGCTGGAAGGCCTGAAGCTCCTCTGTGTGGAGAGTGCACAGAGCCGACAGCGTGGGGATCCGGCTAATCAGCTGCAGAACGGGGTACAGAGGAATTAGAGTCACATGATAAAACAGCAATCTATTTGAGTTACATCAGTCATGTGATCAGTCCCTGCTTGAACTGTGTCATGGTCACTTGAGACGTCCTACCTTGGCCAGCGCGTCCTCGTCCAGATGGTTCTTTTGCATGATGTGCTGCAGGGCAAAGTAGATTTTCTCTTGTAGCTTCTGCACTTTCCTGGGCTCCATTAACCACGGCCGGTCTAGAAATGCAAGAGAATCATCTTTTAATATCTGCTGGTGTGAAAACACAGCAGGAATGCTGAGAATTCTGCTTTTATGTGTAGGACTCAGACGGTAGTTTTATTAAATAAACATACCAAATGTTGATTTAGCCACATTAATACTGTTAATACATAGCTAAAGATAGTGTTGAGGCCTGACCTGTAGAAATGAGCACCGCAGCAGAAAACAGGGCAATCTCCTCTTCCGTTAACTGCAGTGAACACAGACTCTTGGCGAAGTCAAACACTGCACTGACCAGGTCGTCACATCCTGCAGGAAGTCAGTACAGTATATCACATTGCATATATATATCACAAATATCAGTAATTATGGGATATGGGATAGTTCATCCAAAAATCAAAGTTCTGTAATTACTCGCCCTTATTTTGTCGTTTGAAACCTCTAAAACTACCCAGAAAGGTAGTTATAACTATCATTAAAATAGACATGATGTGACATCAGTGGTTCAATCTTAATTTTCTGAAGTGACAAGAAAACTTTTTGTGCGCAATGAAAACTAATATTGATGTTATTCAACAATTTCGTTGTCATGCATTTATGAGAGTGTGCTAATGCATGCACAATGTCACATGGACTATTTTGATGATGTCCATACTACGTTTCAGTTGCATTGCTGTCTATGCAGGGTCTGAAAAATTTCATATTTCATCAAAAATACCTTTTGTGTTCCAAAAAAATATGAAGGTGTAACTGGTTTGGAACAACTTGAGGGCGAGTAATTAATGACAGAATTAATATTTTTGGGTGATCTAACCCTTTAACATGATGTTAAACGTTTTCTATTTTTTATGTACATTTTGTAAGTAATGCAGAAAATATGATACAATAGGAAATAGTTGTACCTAGAGTTTTAAATATCTGCATGCCTCCATATTTCCCCTCAAACAGAACCGTGTTGTTGAGAGGGTTGAATGCCCGGCACATTCTGACAAGCACTACTTCCAAGCACCCTGAGTATGCAAGAAAAGTGTTAAGCAGGCCAGTCAGAAGTAGCAATATGGTATGTTTATGTACAGTTGGCCATTCTGTTTCAAAGTGTGGACCCACAAAAGAGTTTACCTGATTTGAGTAGTAATATCTGGTCATTCTGGCAAAGCTCCATGAAGCCAGTGATGCGCTTTGCAAACTCTACCACATACTGAATGGCATGAGTTATCTGTATAGCACACTGCTGCCACAACACGTCCCGTGTCTGAAACACACACACATAAGCCTCATGCATAAGCTTGTCATCTGTGGCGTGTTCAGGATAAATTCTTGCATGCTTCTGGGAAACATTGAACTCTGGTACTAACTGCAGTAATTGCAATTTTTTGATGCATTGAAAACATTTGAATTATTATAATTGTTGATAATTGTTATTGTTTAATGGCACCCAATTTGTTTTTTTTAAGAAATCACAAATACCCCTAGGGATGAAAAGTTTGAAGTCAGGACATATTGCTTTTTAAAGAAGTCTTCTATGCTCACCAAGGCTGGGTTTATTTTATAAGAACACAGTAAAACAGTAATATTGTGAAATATAATTACAATTAAAAACAACATTACATTTTTAAATATATTTGAAAAAGTAATTTATTGCTTGAATGGAAAAGCTGAATTTTCAGTAGATACAGTATTTGATCATTCATGAATCATTCTAACATTGACTGATTTGGTGCTCATTAAACAGGTTTTATTATTATTATCAGTGTATCAATAAAATCTGTCATATATTTTTTTTCAGGATTCTGTGATGAAGAGAACATTTAAAAGAACATTATTTATTTAATAGGTTTTTGTCTTTACTAGGACTTTTGATCAATTTAATGCAACTTTAATGCAAAAATTGTTAATATATTTTAAAAAACAGTTTCCCTGAATTAATGTAGACCTTTCTTGTCTGTAGAGTACACTCTGTCTCTTTTAATTTACTTTTAAAAAGTAATGATTGAAATTTTCAGTGCTCATGAAAAATCGTGACAAAAAGGGCAGAATTTGTAGTTTCCCATTTATGAAACATCCTTTCAGAGCACACAGAATACAGAAAATGTGATATCAGCAAATTGCTTTTGTGAGCTCTGCAATTCTCTCCCTGTATAGCGAATCTTCATAGGCACTATTTCAAAGGGCTTCTCGGTAATTACCCATAATCCATTTGACACAGGGAAATGAAGAGGGCTTGTAGTACGTCTGGCACCCTCCCCTATTGTGCTTTGAGTGTTCGTTAGCTAAATCCGTTAGCTCTCTGGCTTTCTCTTTTTCTCTGTATCAGTGCGAAAGCTGGATAGGATCAGCTCCAGGGGGCTGAGATACTCTAATGAACTCTGATCTCAAGCGTGCAATCTGACTATGAAGAGGCAACCAAGTACGGAGTTAAAGGGTGGGAGATGAGAGAGTCAGCACCAGGTGTAAAAGCATGTAAATGAATGTACGACTTGGCGGGGATTCGGGGACAGAGCAAGTGTTTAAGCATGTAAACTGAGCTCTTTGCTCATTAAGGGAGTGACCTCACACCTTGCTTTGGTACATCTTGACCTCTTCATAGGAGTGCGTCTGCCAGGCTAGCTGCTGAAGCTCCTCCGCTGTGTACTGACACGTCTCCAGGTGGGACTTTATGATGTTCTGTGCAATTCGGTCTGGTAAAGAGAAAATCAGAATATAGGACCACTGTGTTGCAACCAAGGTAAATGCCTTTGCTAGAAAGCATTTTAAATATGAACCATGAATTTAAGCCCGTACCTAATTCCCCCATTGACACTCCAGGTGCTAGCTGGCTGTCTTGATAGGAGCCGTAGGTGAAAAGGTTGGGAACAGGGGTGAGATCGTATATGGGTTCCTGTTTGATCTGCTTCATTCCAGTCATGTCCAGTCCTGACTGATCCGGGCTGGCCTGTGTGGAGTCCATGCCATAGTAGCCTCCAGGAGCACCATTCGGCTGACCCTTGGGCATGTCTATGACGTGACCGTTGGCATACGTCCCCCCAATCTCGTGGTTGAGGGTGCTGAGGCCGTTGGTGAGGCTGGAGGAGTAAACACGGGCGAGGGCCTCTGCTTCGCCCGTCTGTTGCTGCCGCTGCTCCTGCAGCCTCTGCTGGTGTTTCTGAACCTCTGCGTACAAAGAGTCCCTCTGCTTCTTGGACATGCGGCCAAACTTAACAGCTGATATGGAGGAGGAGGGCGAAAGAAAATGAACAAGATTAGTGCAGGTTTAAAGTGATCAATAAGATCAATCCAGCTTGTAGACAAGCAAACAGCTAAACAGTTTGTTCGCTTGTAAAAAAGAATATATCGTTTACCATCCCGGGACATGCCCAGAGCCAGGCACTTTTGGAGCCGACAGTGCTGGCAGCGGTTGCGATTTGTTCGGTCGATCAGGCAGTTGCGCTGACGGGGACAGGAGTAGGATGCGTTGTTCTGTTGACTGCGCCTGAAGAAACCCTACAGTGGACACAGCAACAAACAATTTAGATATGTAAAATGCAGAAATATTAGTCAATCAAAAATTGTCACTGGGGTGGCACCATTACAAAAGGTACTAATTTGTAGACTTTAGGTACTTACATGTACTTTTAAAGTACTAATAACTAGTAGTAATTAGGTAATTATTAAGGTAATTGAGTACCATATAGGGCTTAATCAGGTACAAAGATGCACCTTTTGGCTTTTGAACCTTAGGGTACTCCCCTAGTAACTTTTTTTTTTCTGAGAATGTACCTATACTGTCTAGAATGAAAACAGTATATAGTCTTTAGACTTTGCAGTACCTTAAGCTGGGTACACACAAGATAATCAGGCTGATTTTGGGCCGATTTCTCCCCTTTCGACAGGCCTGATTATCTTGGTGGTACTAAAGATTATCTTATCAGATTTTCCTGTGGTGTGTGTGGTGTGTTAAGAGTGGCTGAATCTGCCCAGAAGTATGTCGGAGGCTACCTTGATTGAAAATCATCGTAAATATTCAACTTGTGAAGTCCTGATGTGTAAGGGGAACCCAGAGGACAAAACACAGGTGGTTAAATTTAGGATTTTCTTTTTGTGGTCTCTCACATTTTAAAAATCTTTTTTTAAGATTTTTAAAATCTTTTAGTGTGTACACAGCATTAACTCAAGACATTTGTAATAGTTCTTTACAAATCTGTAATTATTGTCCATTATTTTCTCTTAATCTTACACTTTCAAGAATAAAGGTGCTTTGATAAAAGGTTCTTCACAGCAATGCAACAGAAGAACCATTTTTGGTTTTGCAAAGAAACGTTCAGTCAAAGGTTCTTTAAAGAACCATCTCTTTCTTACCTTTTTATAATCTAAAGAACCTTCTTTTGCCACAAAGAACCTTTTGTAAAACGGTAACAAATGTTAAAGGTTCTTCTAGACAAAATGGTTCTTCTATGGCATTGTGAAGCACCTTTATTTTTGGGAGTGTAGAGTGATTTGAAAGGCACCCCTAAATAAAATGAAGTATATTAATTATTATTATTATTATTATTATTATAAATGAAACAATAATATATCTAATCTGTCATTGTTAATCATTTATTCTCTGAAATCAAGTTATGATATTGAACAGTTAAGCTGCGTTGGATAACTTTATCCTGTTTTAAGAATGCTTACATAGCTTTCCTCCAAAACAAAGTACTGATTTTTTTGTGCATATGTTTTGCTAAAGTCCATGGATGGCTGAAACACCTGGATGATAACTAACAAACGCACAGAAGAAAAGGCACATCTTCCACTGACCTTACACCCTTCACATGTGATGACTCCATAGTGGATGCCTGATGACTTGTCTCCACAGATTTTGCATGGTATGACTTCAATTTGGGCTGTAAACAGACAGAAATGAACAAAAATACAGTTACATAACCATATGCCTTTATTTGCCTGATAAAGACTGTGGGATGCACATCAGGGCTCCTCTCAGGTGACACAATGGCCACCTTGACTCTAAGAGTGATGTTGCTTTTAAAGTGGACCATGATGTACCCTTTACATTTCTGTTAAGACACTTTGACATTTTGTAATGTGTGGTTCTTTCAAGACAGAAGGAGAAACATTAGACCAGCCGAGAGATGTGAATCAAAGTCCAAACGCCTTGATGCATTTCTCTTAGGTTCACCAGAATGGGTTCTCAACAGTGTTTTTGTCAAAATGTCTTCTTCCATTATCCATTTAATGCTCAAGAGATGACAATAACCTTGCACATGTACAAAGGCAGAAGCAAGCTACACAGTGAATTACATAACCGGAATAAGGCAGGTTGTTTAATGAGGAACCAAATACAAATATATGGCTGTGAGGCTCAGCTCTAACCTTCCCTTCTCTTGCACGTGTCACTAGGAAATGTAAAAGAAAAGATAAAAGGAGACAGAAAACCTTTGAGAGAGAGAGAGAGAGAGAGAGTGAGGGAGAGGAAGACACAGAGAGAAACCCATCTCCCTGCTGAGACTGCATACTCACAATAAAGAGATTAGCCACCCAATCTAATCCTAAATTATTTCTACACATGCTTGTTCCCCTGCTCTCAACTGGCTTATCTGATGCAGCAATTCTCAATTAATCTTTCCTCACTCAAACGCAAATTCACATCTGCCTATAATGACATTAAAAAAATTACAAAAAAGAACAAATGCTATATTTCTTACTGTTATGAGTGATTTTATTCTTGTACATTTGCATTTAAATTTTGTTTTCTTAAGGACCACAGAAACACGCAATTAGTCCAAGCAGCTCGCTAATGAAACAAATACAAATGCAACAGCAGTCTCAGAAGCAATTCCAAAATAGTTTAGAAGCAGAAGAACTGTTAAGTGAGATCCATGCAAGAGCAATACAACTTACCAAAACTAACCACAATATTGATAAAGTCAATAATGATTAATCAATAATGAGTTTCATGATATAAGATTTAACCGCAATATTAGTTTACACACATTTATGTTCTACATTAAATCAATTAAACATACAAAATATACATCTGAGCTGTGACTCCAGATTTTATATAAGTATGTGCAATAATTTTACATTTACAACTTTTTTCATAATTTGTGAGTTTATTTCCATCTCTGCACAGTTTACAGGAAATTGACAAAGAATAAGATAACACATAAAAACAATGAAATCACCAATAAATGAATATTTGTTGGAAAAAATTACAAAATACATAAAGCACAACTGCTATTTTTACCAGCCAAATCCACTATTAAGAGCAGCAGTTTGCGTCAGATAAAAGCTAAATGAAATGTTACTGTACTTGCGTTAAAGTGAAGTGAACATGTTAAATGCAAAACAAACAAAAGACCCCTTTATACCAGAAATGTCCTCTTACCTACAACATCTGTCTTCATTTTCAGACAGAAGCACTGTAGATGCAAACACACACCTGACTCAAGACTGCAGTGTGAAGCTCAGAGGTTTGGAAGTGTGAGTGCATCTCTAGGTATGTGTGTGCGCTGCTAATCTGACTGTGAGAACAGAAACTCAGACAGGCTGACTAGTGCATATATCATAGGCTGACCAGTATTTGTCTTGTATACATACTATGCATACATGTTTTATGAATGATAAGTGAATATTTGCTTTTGTGAAATTTGTGCAATGTTTATTCATATATGAAAAATTAAATGTACAGACATAAACACTGCGGAAATGTAATGGGATTAACACACACACATATACATTAACTAGTGCTGCTTGGTTAAGCTGTGGCTGGTCTGGTCTGTAGCTCTTCCTGTCTCAGACTATAGCACACTAGACTTAAGCCACAGCGTCTGTGGGTTTGGTGGTTATGGGGGTGGGTGTTTGCCCTCAATGACCCTCGGCTACAGGCAGGGCTGGCCCTGACCAATTTGCTGCCCTAGGCAAGAGTTTACCTGGTGCCCCTTACCTCACAGCCCATTCCACCAATAATCATTGTGTTCAAACATTCACACAGAAACTGTATAGCTTTGTCTGGATTTTTATATTTTTATTGGAAACACGCCAATTAATTTGTACGACCACACAAACCCACCCGTAAACCTACCTGTTAAAAAAATTGTGCAAAATCAGGATTTATAGGGTTTTACAAGCACATGAGTTCTCTAGATTTGAACCTATGATCGCATGATCACATTTTGTCACATAACGCATCACTCTACAAACTGAGCTACACCAACCCTGAACCACATGGCCGATACCTGTTGCTGATAGGGGCACAAATTTAGTATACGCTCTGATGGGTCGTATTTTACTGTTATTGTACAAACGACCTATACGGGCATATTAGTTGGAGGACAGGTTGAACTTGAACTAACAATGGACATTACATTTGTA
>JAUMHE010000048.1:4424589-4473345 GCA_032359235.1 Enteromius mattozi
TTATCACCACAAATAAAACTCAGAAACATACATCTTTGAAGTCGATTTTAAATAAAATCTTAATAAGCCCAATTATATATATATATATATATATATATATATAACATTACTAAATTAGCCAATTCAAATAAAAAATGCCACAAATCCCCAAATACTACTCAACTCGTAAAAATATTATTAAAATCTGTAATCATGTTACACGAAAAAAATGACACGATTACAAAATCGTAGATCTCTGGAACTCCAGACATTTTAACATTTTGAACAAGGCTTTCTAGACTAGGCCAACATAAAGTCTGTTCACAAATTTTACCTCATCTAGTTTAATATAATCATCATCATTCATTACATAGTTGTACCTCTGTCTTTGTCCCATTTTTCTTCTTCTTCTCTTCTTTTTTTATTTCCCTGGGCACCAGGGAGCTTCTGTCTTTTTGACATTATCATAGATGTTCACTGATAAATTGTCACTATCAGGTAACTGATGCATGTAAAAGTGGCTGCACAAGGAAACATTGATCATGAGTCGAAACGAAGTGAGTCGGGAGAGCAACAAAATAGGGTTGTTTTGGTTTTTTTGTAATATTCATATTCATAGTATTAAAGTAGTGTTGGTACAAAGAGTATAGAAGCCCTCTTCGTTGGTAATAAAAAAAAAACTTTTTAAAAAATGTAAATAAATCACTCGTTTTGGCACCCCTAGGGATCGGCGGCGCCCCTAGCATTTGCCTATTCCGAATATGCCCAGGGCTGGCCCTAGCTACAGGGACCACAAGCAAGGTCGTTCCCATGGCAATGTCACCTTGAATTGACTCTGTATAAAATTAGAAAGCTGTATAAAATGTGAAGCAGGATTGGCAATAAGGGATATGTATTCTGTTAAACAGGTCTCATCGCTTCAGGTTTAAGCGTTTTGCATATGCTTGCATATAAGCTGTTTTATTCAATATGCCTTCAAAGACCTGTTTTCTGGGTTTGGTCAAGTGACATTCAATGCTCAATATTGGAGCAAAAATTTTTACCAGGAGAAAAAAAATCTAGAAGTGTTCTTCGGGGATAATCTGTGCAGTGGGAAATTGCAAAACAACTACAAAAAATACCTCAGTAAATGTAATATTTTTTAATACATTTAAATGTCTTTTAGACAAATTCATTTACTATTTTTCAGTTTTCATTAGGCTAACTGAGACTTGCATATTATTGGTCTTTTGTTGGTTTTGATAGCTTTTATTATCCTCTTTTTAGGTCGCTTTGAATAAAAGCATCTGCTAAAAGACTAAATGTACTATTGTACGATACTATTGGATGTGGTTACTGGCAATATGCCACAACAATATTCCTATATGAATGACTGCGCCTTTACCTTCTGCTTAACAGTAACTTATGAATGCTCCTGAGTGTTTTCATTTTACTTCATTAGAATGAGTTATGTACACTTTTAGCACTCCTCAGAACAATTAATTATTCTGTAATCACTGCATTTCATCTTGAGACACTAATATTACCATCTGCGGGGACACAGTAAGACGTGTAAAATAGTTATTCAAAAAGAAAAACTAGCACACCCTGTCCTTGCTTTTAAGGCCAAATAATACAGAATGGTGTTTTCAGCAGTGTAAAATGCGCTGGTACTTAAATCTTCAGGCTTTGTGTGTGGTAATGAGGACTGTGAGTTCTTCGCCATTGGCCCCAGACTTCGAACACTGGACCGGTTCCTCTTGTGACCCACTTTGACCAGTGCCAGAGCCAAACTGGGTCAAATGAGCATAGAAACCTGAACACATTCGTACAAGAAATGGTGTTGGAAATAACTCTTTTAACCTTAAACTGCACACAACAGCTGTGAAGTTATTTATAGCCCTTCAAAAACAGGGCACTGGATCGCTAGGCCACGGCAGCATTGACCATCGATAAAAAATGCAGTGCTGTTCGTGTTTATGTCATGTTAGAATTAGTTTAGTTACTGTTATCAAGTCAAAATTTGAACTGAAGACTATGTTACAGAAGAAAATATATTCAGTTTAATAAATGGTTTGTGGGTTGAGTATGAGTGTGTTTGGGTCTGAATGAATATATTGGACGTGTCTGTTTGTGTGAGAATGGCCAGAGGGCCTGTGTGTGTAGACCTGTCATATGAAATAAGGAGACGTCCGTGTCTGTGTCACTGTTGCCAGGACGACCACAGCCTCCCTGGGTTTGTGGGTAGGAGGCCTGTATAGTCTGCCTGTCAGAGCAATCATCCACACCACCGTGACATTCCAACAGGACATGATGTCATCACCATCCCTACCAATACAACGACGCTGCACATTTGTCATTGTGGTACCTATACTGATTTGACTTCCTTAAGGGATTAAAAACCTAAAAGGATGAGATGAAATATGTAAATAGAAAAACCTAGAGGGATGTTAGCGACGGATTTAACTACCTCTTTAGATTTTTAACATCTCAGTGTTGCTAAAACCATTAGAGATTTGCACATTTGTTTTCTGTCTAACTACACCAAGACGTGTGCATTTTGCATCTGTCGAAAAGCATCAGAAGCAAGGAATAAGAATTAGCGTACATGTTATACATTCATAAACCACGCTGTTATTGCCCGAAAACGAGCATGTGGTTGTTCTCGCAGGCTCCTTGCCCCTGTCCGCTGTTACGCATAAGGGTTAGGCCTATCAGAGGGTTACGTAAGAGAGGGAGTGCAGTGCTGGCGATTCCATAGTTAAGAGGAGCTCAGCCCTGCAGGCTTAGCCGAGGACACACATGCTAGTCTCACAGTTTAGCTGCACACAAGTTACTGAGTGGGAAGTAAACGCAGAAATATATGCATAAATACTGTTTACACAGAACATATGAGAGAGTGTGGAGTAGTTTACAGAAAAAAATGAAAGTTCTGCCAATTATTTACTCGCCCTCATTATCCAAAATGTACTTTGTTTTTATATACAAATATGAGAAATTACATAAAAGCACTATAAGAGTAGCATAAATGTAGTCCATATGGAATGCAATTAATTAATGATCAATTGCACTTTTTAGTGGCTCATGCGGAAAACACAAGTTTCTAAGCTTTTAATTGACACCTGTGTTGTTAAAGCAAGCGCAACTAAGCAGCGGACCAATATTGGATTTAAGAGGTTCAGGTTAACAATGAATTGATTAGTGGAAAATAAATATACAAAAATGTATCTGAAATACGTTTATTTTGTGGTAAGTATACTACAAATACAATTAAAAGCTTATGTGCCCTATAAAAATACCCTGCAATTGTACTGTTGGTGTAATTAAAGTCTGCTAATTTGAAACAAATAAATTTTGAAGTAGTGCTGAAGTCCAACTAAAGATATACTGAAGTATATTTGTACCGAAGTATATATGATTGTGCTAAAGTGGAACTGTTGCAAGTATACTTCAGGTACACTTTATTCAAAGACAGATATTATTCAAATATCATACAATCAAAAAGATCATAAAGTACTATAAATAAAGTTTAATTATCATTTTTATAACAGTAAGTCTCAAGCAATAAGTCAGTATATATGTTAGTAGATTTGAACTATGAAATGTATTATATAAACCCTTATACGGCATATTCAAGACATTTGAGGACACATGATGATAGCAAAAGTCTTTATTCATAGATAATTTTCTGTCTTTATGATAATGTTGTATGGCTTCAGTTGAAATGTAGTTTATGAATACAAAACATTTTGGGGTGCTTTGTTTTAGTCATTTTGGAGCATGACAACTTTATTCACTTTCATTATGTGGAGAAGAGGAGTCAGGGTGTTCTTCAAATAATACATTTTTCTCTATGTTTAACAGAAGAAAGTAAGTCATATGGGTTTGTAACAACATTAGGGTGAGTAAATAATGACAGAATTTATTCATTTATATTTTATTTTTGTGAACTATTCTTTTCATTTGTGTGTGTATGAAAAAAGAGCCACACACACACACACACACACACGTGGATTGTATAATTGATTCCTAATGATATGAAGCTCTTTTCTGTCCCAGGAGTAGTTCCCTCTCTCTCTAAATAGTTCTTTAATTAGCGTCATTAAAGTGGATATGAGCACCCCTGCAACTTAATTTATTATAACGCATACACACCCGTACGCGCTGGAGAATGCCAATAAATATTTGGTGTCGATAGCAGCTGTCTGGGTGACAGCTATGACCATTGTTGACCCACAACAATGTTGTAATTCATAATTTAAATGATAAAATCATCACTTGTGCTTTCTCTTAAAATGTAATATATATGATATATAACTTCAGAGTAACGCACCAACAGCTTCCTTTCATGTGTGTTGCTGTTTTTTGTATAAGTTTGATGAGATAGTGATGCTGATGATATTTGGCAGTTGCCTCAATGATACCTGCAAACCTTGTTTGCAGCATTCCTTCAGGTGAATGTACTGATAATGTCGCCGTCTTTTAATTTTAGCCTGCAGATGGAAGGCCATTTGAAGTCTTTGTTGTAAATCTTGCCTGTATGCATATGATAAGATGTTGTTTTGTCATCTGGCATCAGGCCCAATGATATTCCAAAGCCTTGTTGGGATATGCTAAACAGTGATACTAATACATCGTGTAGGTGGGAGATTATCTTCAGCACTCACACTTGTGAGCATGTCGACAATCCACGTTTCTTTCATGCAGACAAACATTAGAGGACGCGATCGCACTGGAAATGCCGGAGATTGTCCATCGCAGACGAATGCGCGCCTGTGTTTTTGAAGGTCTAGAAGTGAGCTGGGGTGAGAGGGTCGGTGTAATAACAGCTTGTCAACATTAGGTGGCACATTGTCCAGATTGACAGTGGCCTAAGGGGGAGTGGTTGCAGAGGGGCAGCCTGTGACAGCATGTGGTGTTCATCCATGTTTTACATCATTTCCTTGAGGGAAGAACTCTGAGATGAAGGCCCTGGGCACTTACTAAACAGCTTTCACTGTCAGCAACATTAGCATTCTGATTCAACACCGATCCCACTGTGTATTGCTACGAAAATAATTAGGACAATTCCACAGGGAAATCCACTTTTATTCCACTTTTTCACCACACGGTCCTTTAAAATATTTAGATGTATGTATCTGACCACCTGCATTATCTTTAACTAAAAAGCACTATAAAGTCTTAAAGTTTTCAAAAGACCAGCTTCTCTACGTTCAGCCGAACAGCCAAACCACCCACTCCATCCGTATCAAACTCCTACAGCATAACTAATCTTCCGGACAGTCTCTTGGCTCATTGATATAATCCTTGACGTGAAATCCTTAGCATTCGGGTTCTAGTAAATCATGTAAATGAGCTAATTATTATTAGCATATATTGTTTTGAAACTCAGGTTTGTTTAATGATCCATCCAAATGCATTTGCTCTATATAAATGCATGCCCTTGTCTATAAACTATCATATAGTAATTGGGTTTTGCAGTACAGTTCAGGTCATTTTGGTGAAGCCATCTGTGCCACCTGCTCACACTGTATTCTATGCTCATATAGGCTAATTTTATCACTGACCTTCAGATGCCTCTTTGACAGCATGTCTAACAAAGACGGTTGCAAAAATACCTAATAATAATAACTTTACCCCACTCACAGATATTAGAGTTAACAGAAACTAAACATAAAACCATATTTTTTTTACTTTAAATAAAATACATATTGAATTAAAATAAAATGTAGATAAATAAAATAAACCTTTTTATTTTTAATAACCTATTTTAACCTTTATTTTAAATCTAAATTAAGCTAGCTGCAATGGCAGTATTTTCTGCTTCATCAACTTCATCAAACAATTATATAGCAAAAATGCAAAAGAAAATTAGTAAACCAAAATGAAAGATTAAAATTAGTGCTGTCAAATGATTAATCAGTGCAATGTGTATATTCATTATGTATATAAATACATACACATATTTAAAAAATATTTACATGTATTCATGTATTTATATTTTATGTTACATATAAATGTATTAAATTTAAATACATATTTTTTTCCTAAAAATATACATGCATGTGTCTGTATTTATATATACATAATAAATACATACAGTATACAAACATAAATAATTGAAACAAAATGTTTATGTGATTAATCGTTTGATAGCACAAATAAAATAATACTGACCCCCCTACACTGGCTGTCTGTGCATCTCTGTACGTGTGAATGAAAGAGTAATACTGTTAGAAAGTGCTCCCTACTGTATGTGCCACAGTTTGCTGGGATTTTATCTCTAATGCATAATATGTATTTGTTGATGAGGCTGCAGGCATTTCCCCATTGGCTTATCATCAGCTGTGCCAGACTCAGGCTTCTTTGATCTGAGATGTGATTGGCTGCCTCAATGAGGCTACAGAAGGGGACACGCTGGCACAAATCCAACATCTGAAGAATATAAAACAACATATATCTGACATTACAGAATACATGTACTGCGTGTTCAACCAGTCACTGTACACTGTAATACCGAAGCTTGTTATTGTTTTAGCTTGTTTTAATGTTTTTGAAAGTCTCTCGTATGTATTTAATTTAATTGTAATTGTTTTATATTTTAATGTCTTTAAAATGTAATTTATTCCTGTGATGGTAAAGCTGAATTTTCAGCAGTCTTCAGCATCACATGATCCTTCAGAAATTGTTCTCATGTGAGCTCATATTTCTGTCTATGGCCTTGGTAAATATCAAGAAATATATATATATATATTTTTTCATTCGCAAATCAAATGTTTAGCTTTCCTTAACAAATTACATTTTGTAGCAACCATGAAACAAACAAAAAGTTGAATAAGCATTGCTTGTACTTTACTTTAAAGACATTAAATCAAATTAGCCTTTTTCCTCATTTTGTCATCTCAGCTTCCACTAAACTGAAAAAAAGAACTTTGCACTCAAACAACATAACAAAATTAAAGATTAATTTGCATTTTTTATTCTTTCTTACACATTGTGTTCCCAGTAATTCATATACTAATATTTAACCTTTACATGTTTTGGGGACAATTTGTAATACCAAAAAAGGGAAATGGTGCAAAAACTTGCCAGAGTTTCATAGCATTACCTATTGGAACATTATTTTGTTTTCAGCCTATTCACCTGTTGTGTCTCTCTAAGAGGTGAAAAACACATGCACCTAAATAGTGAGATAAAGCAAAGAACCGCTACTAGCGAACAACACAGAGACTCATGACCACCCACTATTTTATCGCTGCCAGTGTGAACAGTTGCATCTTTTATCTCAAAGACATTCACAAAACTGAAAGAAACAGAATTAAGAAACCGTGGAAGTCAATTCTGATACTGTGGGTGTAACCATTGACTAGACACAAAAGGACTCGCGCTCCATCAGACTGACCTTCATGACCTGCCTGCCCTCCACCAACACAGCCTCATTGACCCCGTCAACCTTTGAACTTTCTTTAAGACACTGACTGTGTGTATGTCTGCATGTGCAAAGCTGGAATGAATGAGTGTTTTCGCTCTGATAAGCCATCAGCAAGACATGACACAAAACACTTTATATATATATATATATATATAAAGTGTTTTTTATTCATAGTATATATATATAAAGTGTTTTTAGTATATATATATATATATATATATATATATACACCTTGTATGCTCATTGCTTAATTTTTTGATGAGCATTTATAGGTTGTTTCTGGTTGAAAGCTACAGTGTACTGTAGTACGCAGAGGTTTCATAGAGCAAAGTTTGTAACCGTGGCCCAATGGGTTGTGTGTGTATGTGTTTTTGTGTGTAAACTGTTAAAGTGGGTTAGTAAGTCACTCAGCCTAAGGGTAGCATAGCCATGTCATATCTGGGTGTTTGGACAGTGTCCTCTCTCACTCTTCTCTCTTCAGAATTACATAATCCTACATGACTGGTCAAAGGAAGTAAATATGGATGCATATTGAAGGAACAAAAATTAGATCAAATTGAATTAAATCAAATTATCAAATTGAATGCATTAAGAAAGCATACACTGTGAAAAATATTTTGTTGGGTGAAATATGTTTCATGTGGTATTTTTGAAATAAACAGGTGTTATTCAGAAAAAGCACAAGTGATTTTCTCTTTCGAATTAGAATTTTTTTTTTTTTTTATAAAAACACTCGGCTCACACAGCTAACATGCATCTGTACTTATACATTTAGTGCTTTGGGACATCAAAAAAAAAATGTTGTATGACATTACATGTGTATGGAAACGTCTGGTGCTTTCAGCAGCTAAATATAGATTTATATTTATAGTTATAAATTGGCCTGATATTCATCAAAATGTCTGTTCTCTAAATGTTGGTATATCGTAGTGTGTGTATGTGTGTTCTGCATGCCTCTTTACAGCTTTCCTCTCAGGACGGGATGGTAATAGCTCGCCTTAGGCCACAATTTAATTCCATGTAACGAGGTCCTTCCCCAAAGTGGCCCCAGGAGCCCCTCTCTGAAAGAAGCAAATTGATCACAATCTAAAGGCCTCTCTTCACCTGAGAGCACAGTCTCTCTCTCTCTCTCGCTCACCTCCCTTGATCACTCCATCTCAGTATCCTTAAGCTTTCTCTAAGATCATTCTTGCTCTTCATCTAAATCTCTTTTAAGGGCCTCTGTTTCAAAAGCTCGAAGCAAATAGTAGTTCTGTTATGCACCTTTTTGTTCGACATTTCCTCTCAATGCCGTTCCTAATGTCATTTTGCTAGAGGATTCCTAAAACAGATATAATCACATTAGCATGCTTTAAAAACCTGGTTCAAAGAGTTCGCTGTGTACGAGCGCGTATGCAGTCAAGACCCTTTAAGGAGGAGGACTGTGAAGGTGCAATGGATATGAGCTAATGAGATTTCTGTGTATATAAATTGAAGTTTAAATGTCGCTGAAATTACTAGATTTTACAAAAAGGAGATAAATAAGGATTATGCACAAACAGGCTTTTAATAAGTAAATTTGATTGGCATTGATCAAGAGACTCTTTGTGCAGATGGTCAATGTTCTGGCTTGTTTTTAACAAACTTGTGGGGGAATCAAGGGAAAAAATGTAGAAGTACTTTTTTAAATTGAATTTATCACACGAATTATGCTGATAACTAAGTAATTGAATATTTTGTATTAAATGGGGGAAAAAGCATTTGCACTAGTGGTCTCTGACTTTTGGACCCCACTATTGTGTGTTTTCTATGGAACCTGCTGTGGACATGTCTGTATTGACATATATGACAAAACAAGTCTGTGCAAACAGATTTTCTGATGCAACTGAAACTGAAAAAAGTGAAAACTAACTGTGAGCAGTGGGCACACGACCCATACACCATACAGAAGAAAGAGAGAGAGAGCTCTACTCTAGATCCGATTTCAGTGTTACATAACTATGTGTTTTAATTCTTTCTAAAGCGTAAGACAAAGTTTCTATTTCCTCCATGCCTGAGGTGAAACAGTAAGCCTATTGAGCCTTGTATGTTATTTTTTGGACACTATATATATAATATATCACACCGAATCTGACTTTTAGACAAAACCAGCATGATTTAAAAAAAAAAAAATACAGACAAAAAAAGCTATGAAATTCATACCGTAAGTTCGGCATGTAATATCATTGTCATGTTGGAGAATGGTCTCCAGTGATGTCAGCTCCCCTCCTGCACCATATCAAAAGCCCCAGGTGCCACTTTCCAAAGCGCACATTACTGAATGAATGAACACCTAGCGAAGGGTGAGACCAGTCGAAGAGAACTATTAAATCCGACGTGCAGCAAAGCAGAGAAAACATGCAGAAATGCCACTGCTGCAGTACCGCAGGGAGGGCAAAATGCAAACATTAAACAGACATGTTTAGCCTTACAGTTCAGCCTCTCTCAGAGCTGCTCTCTCATGCACACTCAACCATCTCAAACAAGGGCTCAGCAAACAGATGACACACTCTAGTCCACACATTCTCAGTCGATACTCAAGAAAGGCGCGTTCACAAAAACACTACAGGGGACAAAAGCAGACACGCTCACACTTGGAAATAGATGTCAAGACATCTGGCTGACATTATGTCGTCAGCTAGAAGGAAAACTCAGATCTACAATCACGCTGCATCCAGAATTCATTACTAAACGTGTAAAGGCCCATAAAACTGAGTGGAGAATAAAGAACGCAACATACTAAACGGATTAGGTTTGTGCTGGCTGTGCAACTCCGTTTCTGCCTCACTTTAGGGGATTACATCTCTTGGTTTTCTTTGCGTAATCTTTCACAGGTTACGTAAGTACAAGCCATTAGTCAGCAAAGCAAAAAACTAGCGGCTACAATGAACAACTGACCAGATGATATTAGTACAAATACAAGCCTAGGCTTTAAAGTGAAGGTTCGTATAGACTTTGCCTTGAAGTTTCACGGTTATATGTATATCAAGACATTATTGTCTTTTTAATTCACTGAAAAAAAAAGACGGATGTCTCAGCAGCGACTGGTTATTGCTAGTTTTACCTAGTTATTGTTGGCCTACTGCCTGGTTAGAGATTTGAAATACGTAATCCATGTCTGTGATGTAGTCATGTGTATGGTGTCAGCCAAACAAATAATGCTGTTTATTGATCCGCCCCCGAACTGCAATATAAAAAAACACACTTATATGAAAATATTAAATAATACTTTGGTAAACAATATATTTACACACATATGGGATTTATCAAATGGACCCTCTGCTTTACACAGCTATAATATCTATATACACAGTTTATGTTGGTTTACAGTTGGAATCAAGCTCATGGTTGAGTAGGCCATGCATATTGATCCTGCTCTTCTGCGAGCCGAGCCACGCAACGTCAAGCAGGTCGATGGAGAGCTGGCCTCCCACTCTGGAAGCCAATGTGATGCTAAAAGCTATTGGCATCAGGAGTTCATGCGTAACTGTCTATCTTTGTGTCTGTGGCTCAGAGTTTCAGCAAGGACTGAAACCAGCGTGGACAAAGCAATGCAGCTCAGAGACATTTGTGGAAATTATAGTCAGATATGACGTAAACGCAGCCCAGATGTGTTTCTTTGCTGTTCTTTAAAGTCAAAAAACCAAAGCGATGGTCAAGCAATCAAGAGGTGTTGTGTATGTGTGTGTGTACCAGTGCAGTTTGAACGTGATCTGCGTGTGACAGAGTTGTGGGAAAACTAACACCAGCCCTAAAGCAGCACTGTGCGCTGTAATGGAGAAGACACGGTTAGGAGCGGATGTAGAGCTAGAGTTACTAGATTGTGTACCACAGTCCATCAGATATATGCACTGGAAGACACTGCAAGTCCATCTCTGATCAATGAACCAACCTGATAAAAGTTTTGACCAATAGGCCACATCTACGTGTACACAAATGACACCCTCAAACACACAAACAACAAACTAACTAGTGAAGCAAATCAACAAAAAACACTTTTAGTATCATTTTCTAACTCTTATAAATATATATGCGACTAATATTTAATATTAACAAACCAAGCAATGAATAAATATGAAACAAAATAGATTAATTTAATTTTTAAAGAAAAATCATAGCTGCTCCAAGAGGGTAGTTCCTCTAAATTATCCTATTTTTATCACAGCATATGACTTTATTAATTTCATGAAAGATGATGTTTGGTAGAATAACAGTCTCAGTCACCATAAGACTGTCTTGATTGAAAAGGTGCAATGAAATGGTGACTAAGATTGTCATAACATCTCTTTTTGTGAACCACCGAAGACAAAAAAAAAGTCATTTAGATTAAAACAACATAATGGTGAGTAAATCATAGCAATTTGTATTTGATTTGGTGAACTGGCCCTTTAAGAACAACTTTCTGTTGTGCACGTCCATAATCAGCTTAAAAGTGGAATCAGCAAACACATAGATTAATTATAAACATGAATGTGTTGTAATTAACACCCACCATTAACTAGAAATTATTAATAACTATATTTCATTTTTACTAGCCTTTCTAAATCAACAGTTAGTGAAAGATTTAGGCTCTTTGATTTTTCTCATTATATCGAGTAAAATGTTTCTCTGCCGGCGAGACTCACAAATTGTAGCCTAAATAGGCCTACAAAAAGCTAAATTTATAATAATTAAAAAACCTTTAAACGGATTAATCCCGTGACTAATTAAAACAAATAACAGCAATTGTTTCCGTCTTGTCGATGGCATTAAAAAGACAAGCAGACTTTAATCTAGTCTAACATTTTATATCTGGTTCGTGCGTTCGTTGATGTCCACGCAAACCCAAAAACTAATTGGATATTTTACAAGATTGTAAGCAGTAAGTAGATTGCATTAGCTCGCGAAGAAGTTTAATTGTTATTTGAAAAGGCCCGCGCTATAGGCTGATGTCAGTGTCGGAGAGTCGGTGAGAGACCCCTGATACTGATGTGATTCTTTCCGACACGGTCCTCTGGGGCACAGAAAGAGAAGCAGAGAGGTGCTCTGGGGGCGTGACACAGAGACGGAGAACTGAGTTTTTGGTGTTTCCCAGGGCACGCGCACTAAACTTATTTCTTTCCAACGAAAAGGCGAAAAAGACAGCTGCCTAGACCCTTACAGATAATAGACAGCCTTCTTATAAGTCGGCATAAAAAAAAAAATCAGAATGCGTTGTTACGTGTAAAGTCATGCGCGTGCATTGTGCTGTATTTGTTTACATATTTTACTATGAAACGAAAATAACCTAAAAAACGAAAACAGCATAGGATTAATTACAGTATGAATACATATGTATTTGAACCAATCAGTTGTCTGTCACAAAATTACTTTAATCCACATAATTATCTATATTTAATTAGCAGTTCAACGTCTTTATTTATTTATTTATTTTTAGTCTAATATTCTATTTCCAATGCCATGATAAAGGCCTGGCTTGAACGGTAGGGTAAATTTTATACACAAACATGATTGTAAACATTTTAAATGTTTAGAAATATTAAAAACATTTCAAATTATCACAAAACATCTTTATAACATTACTCTAGCATCTATAAAAGAGCATTCGTATGTTAAAACTACAGCGTTCTGACTGATAAAAGGCACGTTTTTTTTTTTTTACGTTTTATTATTAAAACATATCTATATTTTTTTAACCAAAAAGCCTAGAAACACTACTTTCCTTAATTCCGTATTATTACAGGTGTGACTGCAAAGAGTCCGAGTAGAGCGCGTGGGATGGGCCGAGCGCGCGCTGCTCCACGCGTGTGTTAACTGGACTCGCGCGGACGTTGCTGCTGCACTTCGACGCTTTCAGCGCGCAGCGGCGCCTGACTGACGGAAATGGGTCAGTAGAACGCACACTAACTCCACTTTACCCACACCGTGGTGGTCTGCTTCAAAACACTACCCACATTACGTAAATAACTCAATGAATAAAAATAACACGGGTAAGTTTTGGTGTAACTTTAGTGCCAATCTTCTAATCTGTAAGAGTCAGAAGAAGCTGCAATTTCTCACATGCACGTAAATTTAAATCAAACGCCCAAGACTCAAAATACGATACTCAGTGCTAAGTCTTCATATAGGCTCATAAATAAAATACACTCTTTAGTTGAGTAAAGTTAGAGTAAAGTTTTCTCTGTCTGATGAAGTTTATTTATCTTTTAGTGTCTTCAGCTCCCAAGAATATGAAACAGCTGACCAAAAACATTTATTTTTTTATCCACAGACAAATTTCTGTATAATAGACCACGCACTTGACTTAGGTCTGACTTTACGAGACAGACAGTACCAGGGATGATGCACAAACTGTGGGGACAGGACTGTTGGATGAGAATGATTATTTAAATGAGCTGTCACAAACAGTTGTATTCCTACCTCGCATGGTGGTGGCGACTCGCTCCCGAACGCGTCAGTCATGAAGAAACAAACATAAACCAGAGTAAAAAAACAAAATCCTCGGTGGTGAAGTTTGGTCTCGTCAAAGAGGGAGACTACTGTGCAAAACCATTCCAGAGGTGCGAGAAGCGGTGCTCGGACTCTTCAGTTGTGCGGTAAGGCCAGCATGCGGGGTTTCACATGACATCTGCGAGAGCATATACCCACCGGAGGTTTTCACTGCCTCCGCGAGCGCACGGGAGAGCGCGCAGCAGGCTACGGCAGCCCGGATTGGACCGACACTTTCCGCTCCGCCCACTTTCTAGCGTCTTCAGCGGTATTAAGCATAGACGGACACTGTGCGGTCCGCGCGTACGCCAGCGCGACGCGCACAGACGTTGTTATCCATTTTCAAAGAAGAAATTTACAAACATTCTTCTCGTACCTATCATGTTATTATCATGTTTGTTTCTTTCCTTTTATAGAT
Organism: Enteromius mattozi; assembly: GCA_032359235.1. Taxonomy (NCBI): domain Eukaryota; kingdom Metazoa; phylum Chordata; class Actinopteri; order Cypriniformes; family Cyprinidae; genus Enteromius; species Enteromius mattozi. The sequence goes on from JAUMHE010000048.1 coordinate 4,438,884, forward strand.
TGCTTTTACAGTTAGTAGTAGTACAGTTAGCTATTATTATTGGTAGTTTGCCTGAGTGTTCCACATGAATTGAGTTGCACTGCATGGATGGTCATAACGAGTAAAAATGGTGGGATATTTTTTAAAGTTGATGTATTTTAGTTTAAAACATTCTTTCAAAATCTATATAGCACAATAAGTCTATATATATATGGGTAGTTGACAAAATAAAAACTGGACTGTGCACAAATGAGAAAAATGTATCTTCCTTCTTGGAGTTACAAATAGCATAGAGATGTTTATCTTTAATTTTTTTTTTTGTTACATTTTTCTGTCATACTATAGGACACATTATATATAGTAGTATATATAGCTACTATATTTATCAATGACCCACTGGCCTACCAGGTCAGCAGAGATGAATCTGTAAAATGTTTAATGTGCAGGACAGTTTTTCAGTGTGCAAAATATCAGGTGCCAAATCAGACAATAACAGTTTAAAGAAGTAGTAGTTTTCTTTATTGTGCAGAAATGAATAATAAAATAATTTGAAGAATAATATTTTTTAACAGCATAATATGGTTTCATATTTCTTTACATTTGGCTGATAAACCAATAATTATACTTTTTAAATTTTTTCTACCTTAAACAGCAAATAGTTAGGAGAGTGTGAAATTGCCCACTGCCCGTGTGTGTATGGGGGGAGGAGGAGACAGAGACTGAGCTACAGACCCATCCAGGGAAAGGCAGAGACTAGCTGCCCAGAGCACATCACCACTGACCTACATTTCTTTTCCCCCCTTTTTATTTTCCATTTCCCCTGTATGAACAAACTCATAATTGTGATGTAATGACAAAAAGCAAGCATGACAATAAAACCAGACCAGTCCATTGGAGATTGTAAGGCACTGTCCTGGAGTGACAGCACTGTTGTTGAACAAAAAGCTTTTTCTGGCTATTCAGGAAAGGCCCGAGTGTTGCAAAAAGAAATACATGTAACCTGTGAAGTGGAATAGATAGGTTATAGTGCGTGTAACCTTTGTGAAATCAGCATGCAATATTTTGCAATGTTTTTATTTGACAAAGTTCATCACAAACAGAATTAAAAGTCATCCTGACTCACAATCAAAATGTGAACCTTTTCTCTCTTTTTTCAGGGCTGCAGATTTACAGGAAAAAAAATTAATGATCCAAAGACAGATGCAGCCATATGGTGCCTGAAAACTAGTCAGAGTAAAGGTAAACATGTTTGGCAACATACAAAGGCTTAAGAAAAGAGCTTGTTATGCAAAGCTTGAGTATTCTCTTCTATTGCTTCGCCTTGGTCTACACTGCATACTGCTGTCAAATAGAATAGCTCAAGAACGTCTAAATTGTGATGTTATTTCCCATAAGTACATATTTTTCCTCACAAATGAATAACTGGACTGTTGGTCAGGCCACCTCACTGTTAGTCATTATTTCTGAGAGAAGACAGGACTGAGGTCTAAAGATAGAAGCATTAAATGAGTTGATAGATCTCCCTGGTTTTAAGGTTAAAGCATATTTGTGCAACTCTTTTGTCCTTGAATCGACCATCAGGAAGTTAACTTAAATATAATTGGATAACTTTCCATTGAAAATAAAAATTAGGGCACTATTTCTCAAAGGGATTCCCCTTAACTCTCAAATGACACATGCCTTTATATTGTACTCTGGAAACAAGCAGGTGTTTTTGGAAAAGAGAACATTTTACAGGGAAATTGATTGAATAACATATAGGCCTACAGAACATGATGCTTTTCTTAAATTATATATACATGCGTAAGGTGTGTGGTCGTGTTTGAATGTCTTTTCTATCACTGTTCAACATGATATTTATGTATGTAGATCAGAGTTCACCCGATAATTGTCTCCCCTTGCAAATCTACATGTCAAATGTCAACATACTGAATCTCAGACAAAATCCTCGCTGTAATGAGTCGGAAGAGAGAATGACATTGGCTTTCAGAGAGAGAGAGAGAGAGAGACAGAGGGGAAAAATACACTTGAGAAATTTACAGAAAGATACCACAAGTGACAGAGGCAATTTTCTGGGAAAAAATTACTTCATCATAATTTCAATCCCAAAAAGAATTGGAAAGAAAGCCCTGAAGGAGCCGAGCTGTGTCACCTTGAAAAATGGCAGTGGAAAAGATCACTAAACTTCTCCACACACACACACACAAATTCTCTGACACACAGATATACAGATGTACCCAAACACACACAATCAAATATTAAATCTATACTGTTTCTTTATTCACAATGTTGTTCTTGCACTAAACTGCTTTGCCACTTTTACAGGGATGCTGCAATTCTTTCAATTTCTTTTTTTTAATACACTATTACATTATAACCCTTGACAGATCACTTATCAAAAGTATGGTTAAAATGTAATACAATTAGATGGCCTAAGTTTTGCACACTAGTAAATGATCAGATCTAGTATATATATATATAATCATTTCAGCTGGATGTCAAAATGGCCCAAATAAAGCCAAAGGGACTGTATTATAATTTTATTGCGAGACTAATAAAGTTGGAGCCCATCTCATCTGTATCAGCAAGTAATAAGCAGATTTCTCATCAAAGCTCTTAATAAGACCAATCGTGCAAAATATAACTGCCTTCCCATCAACATAGCACAGAAGTCTGCCAATCAGTTGATTTTAATTGGATTTTTTTCTTAATCCATGATTTTTTTTTTCTCCTTCACTTCACAACTCTTAACAAAGCTATTAAGATATTAAAACTAATGTTACATTGAGTGTGTAGTTTTTTTGTATGACACATTAGAATATGCTCATATGCCCTGAGGCAAACTCTCAAAATAATTTCTCCTGCTGATTTAGTTTTCAGAGCCTAATAAATGTTGACGTCGGATACGCTGAGAGAGACTTTTGCACAGAAATAGTGCACAATTCTTGCTTTTGAAAATGATCAGAGCATAACCCAACATAAAAACCAGCTACTATATCATCTTTAAATGAAAGATTAACTTCCGGCACACTATCAGTAGCTGGACAAGATGTTGCTCGATGCTGATTGGTCAGTCATGCCACCTAGAGATTAGCCGTCAACCATTGCAATATTGTATATTAGACCACTTATTCCACTTTTTATATAGTAGAAATATGTGGTATAATGTACTGTCAGCCAGTTCTTATTGCAAAATAAACCTCCACAAGGTGATAAGAAACCCGGCGTGGATCGTGATTTAGTTGTGCATTAAAAATCCCAATCCAATTCAAATCCTCATTTGTTGCAGTTCGAATTACCCAAAGCGACCGGATTCTGTGTCAAAGTGTGACCTCTGTGTCCTACATAAGCCAAGTTCAAACAAATCGACACTTCTCAGAACTTCTTAGTCTACCACAGATATACACCATTAACTTAACATTCCTTATTCATCCACGGACATAACTCGCAGTTAATAATTCACACCTACATACTTAATTCGCACAATCATTTTTAAGGGACCATTATCGCAAATTGGCCTTTCCAATTTATGAATCTAAAGGGACGGATCTAATGGGGGAGACCTTCACCTCTCTACACCCCCAAAGAGGAAGTGTCTGATGAAGAAAGGCTAATGGCTGCAGTACTGCCACCTCAGGGGCTGAAGACTAGAGTCAGAGGGGTTGAGGTAATGGAACATACGCCTGCAGTAGCTGAATTATTCACTCGATCCTCTGATGCAATATACACTAACACGCAAAACACACTCAAACACACACACACTACAGACTAAGTTTCTCTCTTCTCTGATGAGCAACTTGCTGTCGTGTGCACATTTTCAAAGCGTCTCCCCGTGTTTTAACATCCCATTCTTCCCTTTGATGTCTGCCATTTATCTGCCATTTGTTAGTTCCACAGATTGTCACTGTTCAACTCAACACGTTTGGCCGCTGACCAATCCCAATCTTCTGGCATGATTTTAAACAAAACACAACACCGTTACGGATTCCAGCACTCCTTTCCTCCCGCCTTCCATCTCTCTCGCTCATGAAAAACAGATTAAGTTAATGAATTGATGGGCATCTTGTCTGCGCAAGCTGAGAGTTAGGCTACGCGGACAAATAAAGTAGCATTACAATACAAGAGCACAGACAGACACAAAGGAGAGGCTGCATAGCTTCCCTATTGTTCGTCTGGGAGAGTATAGAAAGGCTTACAGACTGCTTGTCTCACGAGCCAAACAGGAAACAAAGGGGAACTTGTTGCCAGAGTTGAGCAGAAATTACAGTAGTGTCAGGATGCTTGTAGGGATGTGGGGGGCACCAGACTCACAAACGCACAAACAGAGACATATTTACTGTAGCAAACATCCGACAGCTTGGCCCGTTGGAGGATTACGGGGCTTCTCGAGGGAGTCTGAGTCTCTGAGAGCCATAGGAAGAGGATGTCTTTCTTTTATCATCCTTGATATAGATACCATAAAAGCAACGAGGAATATGGAAGTGATGCAACCGTGGCACAACATTGGCGCTTTATGAAGACAGCGACTGAAGAACTGATATCGCGTCATAGTTTATCGTCTCCATACAGAAACTCAATGACCTTTGCCCTATGACTATTGCTATCATGTTTGAACCCCATCAGAAATCATGTGGGCACCCACCAGAGCCGGGGTCTCACTATATCCTCTTAGTGTCTGCCCAGTCAACGTGTCGCTATTTAATCTTCACTGGAACTGTAGTGTGGAAGTGTATGGCGGGGAGTATGAGGGGGACTGGTGTGTGCCATGTGTGTGTTTCTAATGACAGTGATGGGGGGGTGATGAGACCTTCTGTTTTTAACTCCTCCCTCCCTCCCTTTCGGCCCTGGCCAGCTTAATCCTGAGTCTAGGAGAGGGATTAGAGGGCACTCGACCATACCAACATCTCACAACAGGGATCAAATCTTAGCGCACACATCCAAGATTATGTATATAAGCAGTTTAGCGTATGATGGCTATAGGAATATTATAATCTGCTGGGTGATAATGATCTTTTATACAATTAGATGATGCTGAAAAAATGCATGCATGTAAACACGACGAAAAACACATAGACGGTTATACTTTTTTCCTGATCAAGTCAGTTTCTTAGCTGTTTCTGGTAAATTCCACTGCTTTATAAAGCAATCGCAGAGGTTATATTTGGACACTTAATCCAGACTTAAAATGTCTGAATTTCATTGAATTAAATGCTGAATATCAAATCAAATAATCCTAAAGTTTTTCTCAGAAATAACTTCACTTTTTAGAGCATTTTTTGCTTTTTTTTTTTTACCTGCTGTGTCTTTAGTGCATGCATTGTTTTAATTGCACAGATTTTTAACAGCTTACACACTGAGTCTGAAATTTTCGCATGTGTTTTTCAAATTTTTTTTTCTGTATTCATCATCTTTTTCATCAAAATGAATGCTACAGATGCAAAAACACAGATAATTGAATCTGATCTGATTTTTTTTTATGATGGACGAAAGATTTAGAGGCAGTGTGTAAACTCGACACAACATGAGGTCGTATTTATTTTTTAAGATGCAAAAATTTCGGACTCAGTGTGCAATGGCCTTTCGCCCAAAAATTGTTCGGAGTCACTATATACTACTATGTTTAAATTCATACTTCTATACAGAAAGGTCACATTAAATGGATTAAAAATGACAATAAAGACTTTTACGTACAAAAAAAAATCTATTTCAAATACACACTGTTCTGTTACATTTTCAAAATCATGGGTTTTCACAAAAATATGAAGCAGCTTTTTTCATCATTAATATTTTAAATATTAGAATCCTTAATTTCTGAAGATTTTTAATGCTTAAGACTTGCTCAAATTGTAGCTTTGACATCACATGAATATAATACATTAATTAAAATATACTGTAAAACAGTAATAACATTTTACAGTATTACTGTTTTTATTGTGTTTTTGATTAAATAAATGCAGTACTAACCCCAAACTTTTGAATTGTAGAGTATGTCGTCATAAGAGTCAGAATGAGAAAAAAAGTGTTTTGTGTTTTCATAAATGTATTTCTGCCTCTACCTGATTCCTCCCTCCTCTCTGTAACGCAGACTGCCAGGCAGATCATTTGTCATCTCAATTTGTCTTTGTTTCAGCTGAGGTACAATCATTAATCTTGAGGATTAAGTAGTTGCAACAACTCTAACAACTGTGTGTGTGTTTGGTGGGGAGAGGAGGGGGAGACAGAGAGATAATAAAGGGATGGAGAAAATTACTCAGCTTTCTTATTGAAACAAACTACACACGCGCATGTTTATTATGTATTCAGCTGATTCACTAGAACAACAGCAGCAAATTTGACATTTTTGATATTGCAAACATGACAAATGGTGTGATAACTGGTATAAACAAATTTGCGACATCATACAGAATTATTTTTCAAGTGCAAACGCTCTCATAATCTTGCAATGTCTCTTGCAGTCGATATTTACTTGAGCATTTGTATCTGTAAGCGGAGGAAATAGGGGGCTGGGGGTGGGGGGGTCTCCATATGTAGAGGATGTAAGCCTTTACTTCTGTGGTATTATGTCTGCTTTAACGTATGCCTCAAAACCGCACACACTTTTGTCTGATTCTGCATGCTCGAAAACATCTTTTTACACACACACACACACATGCACGCAAACACATACACACACACAAAAACACAGACAAATACACATTAGCACAGTCCAACTGACTCATTCAATACGTAAAGAAACTGAATGCAGAAAAGCGAAATCTCTTTGACAGTCTGAGTCTGGCTCCTTTATCCTCGTCTGAAAAACATGGGTGAAATATGTGCTGTTTAGACTATATGTTTGAACTTAATAGGTCATGTGACTTGAACTGAAGTGCATTTCCCCCTCATAATTTTGCTTCCTACGAGCAAGAGTTAGGCTGTTTTTTTTTTGCTGCCTCCAATTGTGACATGTTTCATATTCTGTGCCATATCTTCGATCTGGATGCTTGTTTCTTAAAGGGACAGTTCATCCAAACAATAAAATTCTGTCATCATTTACACTTTGCATCGTCAAACCCATATGGCTTTCTTTCTGTGGAAAAGTGGAAAGGTCTTGCAGGATGTTCATCACACTCTCTCTTTCATACAATGAAAGTGGATGGAGGCTGTTAAGCTCCAGAGAAAAGGACAAAAACAATAAATCCACCATAAAAGTACAGTATTTATTTCAATTTAATTTCAATTGTTATTTCAATTTAATTTTAATTTTTTAATTTCAATTGATTTTAAACTAAATTAAATTAAATGTAATTTTTTTTATTCCTTTAACTGTTATTGCATTTATCTTTTCTGGCTAATACTATACTAAACCACCTCCTCGTGTGTGGACAAACTCTACATTTCTCTGTTTTGGTTTCTCTCTCTCTTTCTTTTTTTAATTCCACATTACTGTTATGCTTCACTCCACTTTTCTGCTTTTACTAGCCACATCACTCTGTCCTTTCTCCCTCCACTATCTCACATTTTCCCCATCTCTTCTCCCCCTGTGCGCTCTCTCTCTCTCTCTCTCTCTCTCTCTCTGTGAATGGAATGATGGCTGTAATAGTGGGATGTAGGTCATCAGGGCAGCTTGGCTGGCTCGTGTCTAGACTCAGTCTTCAGGGCATGAAGTCACAGAAATGTGCGCATTGACCAGCACAGTCAAAACGCTGCTGCTAACAGTGGCCGCACACGTGCACGCACACACAGTAGCACGCAAAAGAGTAAATTATCTGATGAGACTTTGTGCAAACTGCTTGCATTGTCTGATTTGCCAAAATGTCATTAAATGCCATGCGATATTTACATTAGGGTGGGGGCATCCTGGGGTCTTAATCATTAACAGCTTAGAAAACAGCCATTGAAATTTGCTATTCAGGCAAATATGCATGCCAAATTTGGTGATGGTTTCTGTGCAGTTTTGCTCGCACACACCCTCCTCTGATGCCCCAGGTGAGACTCACATGAGCATTTGCACTATGCTCATGCATCTGTCAAGCTCACGCAACACTCACACAAGCGTTTGGAAGCTAACACAGGATAAAAAGAAACAGGTGATTGTGACTTTTTGACTCATAATTCAAGGTTTTCCCTTTGCGATTCTGAGAAAAAAGTTAGAATTGTGAGATATAAAATCAGAAATGCAAGATATATACTCAGAATAGATACAAGCTCATAATTCTGAGAAGTCGGATTTGTGGGAAATAAACTTGCAATTGCTAGAAAAAATGATAAAAAGTCACAATAGACTTTATTTTCATTTTTTGTTTAGTTGCAGAAACAAAAAATAAAACTGAATTATGAGAAGAAAGTCATAATTGTAAGAATAAAAGTCACAATTAACTTTTTTTAACAGAAAAAAGTTTCCATATTGCAAATTTTGTACTGGGAAAAACAATTCACTTTATTTTGCAATAAAAAAAACATGAACTATTTTCTGTGAATATGGCAAATAAAATAATGTGTTTATAAAAAAATTTAAACAACATAATAACAAATACCAGTTTGCAACATCATGCAGAATATTTCTGTATAGCTAAAAAAACTGCAAGCGGATGACAATGGAAGCCCTACACATTCAATATACGAACAACTGCACCTGTTCTTTTACGTTAATAATAAGGTGGATAGGCAAAGTACTTGTAACAGAGCTGCCATAAATGAGGTAAATGAGGTAAGCCCATCCTGAATTAGCATTAATATCTAACTGACTGATTTGTTTAAATGCATCATCGCTTTAGCTCAGATACTGTAGCTCCATCCATTATTGTCATCACACACTATCCATCATTGCTTGTCACACCTAATATCAGTCCATAAACTCATGCAACATGTATTCTCTTCACCCACAAAATGATCTGTGGACAGTGAGTGTACAATAGCGCTCATATTCACAGCTAATATTCAGTGAGCGGAGGTGAAATCTGGTGGCCCAATCTGCCTAGCAACGTAGGCCAGTTTCTAACTATAATGCTGAAATATTAATTTATGCAAAGTATAAAACAGTATATTACTTTAAGCATGTCTGTGGGGGCCAGGTTTTGCATACATTCTGGGGACTAAAAATTTTCACAAGGATACTAAATCCTACAGTTACTGTATCTAAATGTCGGTACCAGTCAAAAGTTTCACATTCATGTTAAATACTGTCTTAACAAATACCTGAAAATGCAAAATGGTTCCAATCTTTGAAAAAAAAGTTAACGATGAAATAAAAAAAAAGCCAGATTTTGAAATGGATTATTTTTCTTCTTATTTTTTTTTTTTTATCTTTTTTTTGGTGAGTGTTAATAATACAAACTTTGATGGAAAAACTGATTGCGTATGGTCTAATATGAATATCGAAAGCCTTCAAAAATGGATTTTTATGTGTTATCCATCATTCCTCTCTTTCCCCCAACTCTCGCTTTCTCACTTGCTCTCTCACTCTTCCTCGTCTCTCATGGGTTGCAATGGTAAAAGCTACAGTCTGGCATACTTTACGATATTTTATTCATGGCTATCAGACACTGTTTTTTCTCACTAATGGAAAAACCTTAAGTGACCTTTCACCCTCTTACTGCAGCATAACTAAGAAGTTACAAGGTCCAACATCCATCAGCGATATTCAAAGATGTTGATTGTCCATACATATACATATATAGACACTTTGGATACATATTACATATTCAGAAGAGCTATTCAGGCAACAATTCACCTAATGTCCCATGATTCCATGCCCTTTGTAGCCTGGTGGTGCCCACATTGTTAAAGGAGCGTCTGAATACGCTTGGCACAGTGCCGAAACCATGACTCAAATGCAAATGTTAGTGAGAAACAGCTGAAGGGAAAAAAAGCCCTCCATGACCTGTCAAAGCACATTAACGCACGTGGACTGCATGCTGCATGCGTCTGAGAGACTATATTCTCCTGTAATATTCTGTCTGTTTGTTGATTACATTCATTTTTATTTCATCTGAGTGCAAGCCTCAGTGACATAATCATGCAATTTCTGACATAACATTTTGACATGACTGTACAAAAGGTTTTTTCAAATCCATATGTATATGAATTGCTGTGTCTCTGATCATATCAAGAATTCCAACAAATACATTGGTATTCTTTAACAGGATGCCTGGCTGCTCTTCTCAAACGCCATGCCCCTCCCTGCTGCCACCTTGGTAGGCTCCACCCTCTCAAGGGAACCCCTGGGCGGTGCTGTCAGGTCCCATCATGCAACTCCTACGGTAGTGCAGTTGCCAGGGTAGCTAGCCGTTAGCAGATCTGTGTGTAGGTTTAGAGCTTAGCTGTTAGCGCCAGGTTTAATTATAGATTACAATGAGCTACGAGCATCCACTCTCTTTTACAGCAGGCATGCTTGGTCATGCATGCAAAGCCTAGAGCAAAAATGACACTGTGTTGTAAAATTCGTAAGGAGGCAGAAGTATAAAAACTAGAACCTTACATGTCCGGTCTGATTAATACCCACATGAATGACTTTACCTGACCGGGTGCCTCATTTGTCCAAAATATAGCTATAATTATATAACAGGTTGCATTAAAATGTTCACATTATCACCAGATAGCAATAACAAGACCAAATCCAGCAGCATTAATAAGAATTAATAAATGACTAATACGCATGCTAATAAACAACTAACAGGTGTAACCGTAAAATAAAGTGTTACCGTTTTTTTGTTTTGTTTTTTTGTATGGATATAGTTCAAACATTCTTCAAAAGCTTTGTTCCACAGAAGAATTAAAGTCATGCAGGTATGGAACGACATAAGAGTGAATAATAACCCACAATTCATTAGGCTACAGGATATTCCTCCATCTCTATCTATTTTCTCTCCATAAAATGCTGTTCTATCACTGTCACGTTTGCCCACATTTGATTTGCCCTCTTGCAAACCCCCACCCCTGAATCCACCATTAAACTTTAAGATCTCAAGCAGCCTATGCATATTTCATTTGGCATTTTGCAAACAAAGTCTAAATAAAATATAGATAAAAACAAAGGTCTGAGACCCTGCATGTGCAAGTGCATCACTCGTCCCCTCCCTGTCTTGTCTCTATCACCCTATCTTTATCAGCAGATGAGTAATATGGGTTCAGAGGTAGTCGTCCGGTGTTGTTCAAGCTGGGGAACACGACGAGCCGCTGGGCTGCCACACTGACGGCTATTACATGCATCAGCCATTGTGCACCATTATTTCTGAGATGCATTTATATAATTTGTCTGTCCATTAATAGACAATAACACACAGACCTTAGCAGAGCAAATCATATAATCACTGTGTAGAAAAGAGTTTCCATTATGTTTCAGAGAGATGAAAAACAGAAAAAGAAAGACTGAGGGGAAAAAAGAGACAAACCTCTGGGGTGGGGTGGGGTAGGGGGTCATATTGCTCTCATCTTCCATTGAGTATAAAACAGCTACTATATATACAAAACTAACAGTTAATAATTGAGGCCATGATGCTTGATTTTAATTCACCTAAAATGTTTTTAGGGATCTACAGCTAATTGTAAAATATTGCAGTTGTGAATAGGTCGAGACAAATAAAGAAATAAAGCATGCCGTAGACTTTATTCTCATATTTGAGCACACATCAAAACAGATGAGATTTAATTTAACTTCTTTTCGATCTGATTCCACATGCTACGATGGCCTTATACATCTATATCGCCTTTAAACATTAAAAAGACATGACTGACATTAAATAGGCTTAAACAGCACATTATCAGTCTATTTATGTTGTGCATTAACAACAATTATAAAACATGACCAGTCATTTTTTAGCTTAAAAAAACTCCAGTTTTCTAAATGTACAGTATAGGAATAATTACAGAAGATAAGATGCAATCAAAAATTGCATATTATTCTAATGAAAATGAGAAATGTTGCTGAAATTAAAAATATTTAACAATTAACAAGTACAAACTTTAAAAAAAAAAAAAAATTCTTTTTAACTAAATGATAGTATAAATATATGATAATGAAATGATAATAGCCCTGTAAAGAGCTGAATACCAGTGAAATTAACCAATTAGTGACAAAGTGATGATAGATAGATAGATAGATAGATAGATAGATAGGCACACACACACACACACACACACACATACATACATACATACATGAAGACAGAGAAGCCGGCACAAGAACATGACCATTCTGAGGAAGCTGTGGCCTGCAGTGATGCTAATAGTCTACATGTGACTCAGACTCCAAACTGATCAGACTCTGTCAGAATCATAAATGACCTTCAGTTCTTTTGTCTGATGGACAAGACTGAACATGCCAAAGAGGCCCACAGCAAAGACACACGGATAATAAACAACACCAATTCAGCCATATTTCTCCAGGACAATGTGTGTTCTCGTGTCGTTGTTGTTCCTGTAAAAATATTGTGTTCGCTCAATAATTAATAGCTGATGTCAAATGTTAAAGACCAGGCATTTCATTTGTTTTGCAGACTGATGCTCTCCTTGTTGAACCCACAGGGGACCTTCCAGCTATGAGATGTAAACTACTCTCTATAATTCATGGCTCTCTTTATGAGAGACCTCACAAATGTTCAAAGCCAAATCTTTGACATAATTGTCGACAGTAGTGCTTCCTTCTGATTGTGACTACAAGAGAAAAACTTGGATTAAAACCATTAAAACCAATCACACTTTTGACCAGACAACCTCTTCAATCAGGAGAGGGAGTAAAAGCATGATGCAGTCGAAGGCTGTATTGTTTTTCTTTACCAAAATGATCCATTTTCTTGTCCTCCTTGTTGATAAAAATATTTTTACCCTCCAAATGCAATGTTGCCCTGTTAAAGACCCGCAACTGTTTAATTTGGGTATCATCTATCGGACGTTTGTCCTATTAAAAGTAGCAGTTAATTCGCTTACTGGTGTACTGGTACTGAAGTCACTCAGTTTATCCAGACGTCTTCTGAAATGTCCGTAACTGGTCTTTTTTTCTCAGGAAAATAATCTGGGAAGCAGGAGAATTAGAATCTCATTTCTGCCCAGGAGAAACAGCTGAGATATTAAGTGTTGTGTTTTTCTTTCATATGGGGCAGTCGTGATACATTTTCTGGCTGAACTAAGTTTATTTAAAAGTCATTGTGCAAATGATTCATTAAAATGTGCTACGAACTCTGTTGCAGAGCAAGCGCAGAGAAGAGCGTTAGTTTAAACAAAAACGCTGCAGGACATTTGTGCAGCTAACGTGGAGTGAAGTGTTCATTGATTTTACTAGAAATGCGTAGCGCTAGCTACGTGTGTGTGTGTGTGTTTGTTGTGGGGGTGAGGGGAGGAAGTGGGTGTGGCTCTGCCTCTCACTGTCATCCAGATCATGATTATTATGTTGGCAGGATCTAAAAGATTAGACACATCAATAGTTTATGACTCTGTAGAGAGTCTCACTCAATTCCCACATCTATAAATTACTAAACAGGGGCATTTACATCTCTGTTTCTCAACAAACTTCTCTCTCCTTCTTTCCCTGTGTTCTTTTTTCTCTTTTCTTCTCTGTTCTTTTGCTTTTGCGTTGTTTTTTTTTTTAAAACTAATGTCCCAATGAACTACTGAAACTTTTAAAGTGATATTTAACCTTACTGCAGGGCCACTTCCAATGTAGTTATTGGTCCTCTTTTAAGCAGAAAAAAAACATATCATTGTAAAAATGTAAGCACCTAAAAAGAAAGACATAATTAATAGATGTGGTCTGCCGATACACATGAATAATGCAGCTTTTATATTCAAGGAAATTACGAACTATACCCATCGGGAGAGAATGGAGGGGGATCATTAACTGCAAACTAGAACCTTTGCAAAAATCTAGCAAATTTTTAATAATTTATCCACATAAACAAATAACACATGAATAAAGAATATTTTTAAAAGAAAATTATTCTGCCACCCAAGCCACAGGAGCTGTGCTCACTTCACTTTCTGTGCAACTTCTTTTGCATCTAGGGGGAAAAAAAGGTGGAAATAAATAAATTAATAAAAAACAAAGTTTAGATTGAGCATTATTCAAATGATTCTCAGTTAACTTTGCCTTGCTTAGTTTGCTAGAGTTTTTCCCCCATTGTGCATTAGATCTCTTTTGTTAAAGATACTCACAGAAGCCAGAGGTAATATCATTGTAAACTTTAGCGTTCTGTATTTGGAAAAGTTTCATTCAACTCATATCTGAACGTTTAGCTTCGGAATTGACACTACAGGAACTGAGTACATAAACATGTGAAAACATCTGCTTATTAGATTTTTCAAACCTCTAGAAGAACAGCAATCTGAAAATGATGGGATTTTATGATAAGAAATCCAAGTCTGAGATCGACGGTAATCCATCACTTTGAAGCTGGACCCATTAGTACAAATAACTGGATGAGATATGCAATAAAGATTTTAATATCCAGCATTGAAAACAACACTGATTTGGTGAGATTTTGATGTAAAGCTAATACAATAAACTCACTTTGAGGGAACATTCTTCAAGAATTTAAGAGTGCAACATCTTTCACTGTAATTTATTCATTTCGCCCCGGTGAAATGTATGTGATGTGTCTGGTACAGGTTGGGTCATCCCCCCCATCACATCCTCCTGGTTGTGATGAATAGCGGTTACGTTTGAGTCAGCCTCACACAACCTTGATTTCCTGCTGTGCCTCGGACACACGGGAAATCAAGGGCATTCATCAGCTGCGGTTAAACACACTGTCAATTATGTGTAGCACTATGTGGGTGTGTATTTGTGAGCGCGGGGGAAGGGTGTGGAAAGACACCCCGCGGCACTGACACTGGCACGCCCATGGAGATGTGCTTGCTAACTGGAAATGACCAACCGAGTAGTAACACACATTTCACTTGATTTAATTTGTGGCAAACTACAATTACTTTCCAATGCAAGTGTTTTGGGTGTAAGTTCGGCTTCTATTACATCCTAACAAAAAATTTAATAAAATAATCAAACAGGGCCAAAGCAACATATGCAAAGAATTCAGTCTTAAGGATGTTTTCAGACTGTTGCCTATGGGAACTATACACATTTATTTCCATAATATATTGATTGAAAGAGCAAATCTAAAACAGACTATAAAAACATCAAGCATGTACTTAACAGCTCCACACAGAAAGAGCAGTTTGAAATAGTTGTTACTGATACAAACTTTAGTCAGTAAGCCATCTAAAAGCATTTAAAGAAGATAAAGATGATCTGTAAAGTTTCAAAGACTGAAGTCTCAAAACCAAAGAGATTCTTTATAAAAGTTATGACTTGTACACCCCTCCACTAAAACGGCTAATTTAAACACGCCCCCACTTTGTGATATCACAAAGTGGGGGCGTGCTTTCGTAACACAGCCCAAATGTTTATGCAAAGAATCATGTTACGATAAGGGGCGTAACATTTCCGCCAAATGCTTGAGGTATTCGGCCAATCACAACGCACTGGATAGCTGGCCAATCAGAGCACACCTCGCTTTTTTAGAATGATGAGCTTTGTACAAATCGACCCGTTTCATGAGGCGGGGCTTAGAGGAAAAACAAAAATGTACAGTATGTAAAAAAATAATGTGTTTTGAAACTTAAACAACATAATCACATTGCATTACACCAAAAATAATGTTCTTTTTTGCAACATCATATGACCCCTTTAATAACTTTTCAAATTTACCTAAATAAAATATAAGCATATGAATTTACATAAACAGACACAAACCTACACATGCAATTCCAGTATAAACAATGATGGCAGCTACTTTGAGTGTTCTGCCTCTAACCATAAAATGAAGTTTTGTTAGTCTAATTCAGTTCATTGATTTGGTGATTTTAAATATTATTTTTTGACTTAGATTTTGCCAACCTTTTTCTTTTTTGCCCAGAATATAAACACACATTTTTCCATAGGAAACAGTTATAACGTAAACATGCAACTGAGCACACTGAGTAGATATTCTGGGCTCACCTGCTTGTCTGTGTGTATGCATCATAAATAAGTTTTAAATGATTTTTTAAATTATTTTAATATCAGTCTACGTGCATTAATCCATGTGCAGTTCACAACATTTTTGAGGGATTAAAGTACTCCGGTGGGTGCTGTGTAAGGATCACAACTTGTAGCTTATTCATATATCTTTTGTTTTTCTTATTTGGAGAGCTGAGCTAAATGTTTGTGGCTTGAAACAGATGGAAAACTGACTGGCCTGTGCAGCAGTTCCATGGATGTTTTGCCCTCCAGGTCTCCGAGCCAGTCACATGACCGAAAACTATGAATTGCAGCAGGACAGAAGACATAACGTCACTGTGTGTGGCATCATATGGCAGCGCTTCTATCAGTCCAATCCTAATACTTCTACACTTGCGCCACAGAGCACTGCTTACACACACACACACACACAATTTGTAGCTATATATGTCTTGATATAATTGAGCATATAATGGATCCTCAGAGCTTTCCTACAGCCAGAGGCCTTTCTATTAAACTCCAAAGATTCACACTTATCAGTATCACTGCTTTGTTTGCACCCGGCCATCATTTCATCCATTCCTCCACCTCTTTCTCTGCTTCTCTCCGTTTATCCTTTTTTTTTTTCCTGAGCCTCTCCAGTGTAAACACTCACTTCTCTTTTCACATGAGCACAGTCATTACAACGTTTATAATTTTTTCATTATACCACCATTTACCAATTACCCACAGCACATGTTCCCTGCTCTAGATGTCATTAACCTCTCCCGAAACTCTCTTTTCGCCCCGTTCCTCAGACTCTCGCTCCGTAAGGGGAAGGCTGAGTGTGCTGATCTGCTGGACTGATACGGGAAGAGTCTCAGCGAAATCATCGGAGTGCTCCTCGGGTCTGCCGCTCCTAATTGCTGTGTGCCACAGGGTCCTTATGAAGCAATCAAGCAGGCAATCTCAGAAGACGCCTGTGCCGTAACACGTTAACAATCCTTCCCCCTCCTCACTCGCACTCTCTTTCTCTCTCGTTCTCTCACCTCTTAGTGGAGCTGGGCTACCCCAGGTCCCAGCTGCAATTAATGACCTTGCTTGGGACTGAGCTAATAAAATACAGGCATGTTTAATGAAAGAAAGAGACAATGGAGAACTCCAGAAATTTTCAAGTTCCCTTTATGGACAATCAAACAAACCAACAAGGTAATAAATGTAATCCACACACACACGCTCTGGGGTGAATTCACTAAACAAGCATACTCCTTTTATGTGAGGTATTTTAACAAAAAAGGCACAGAGAGCCAGCCGTAAATGGATTTTCTTTTTAAAAAGACGACTGTGTATATTTTCTTTTAATCATGGCAGCAGTAATTCATCAAACAACGATCAAATGATGGAGAACAGAGCTATAACTGGGCATATATCCAGGCGTGTGTTGTATATGAGCACACTTTTTGCATTTTAAAGGCCCGGTTAGGTGTTCTCAGTGGTGGAGTAATGATGTGCAGTCAAAGCCAGAGATTGACACTTCAGTTTGAGTGTTGTACCTACAGCGACAGTTCACCCAAAAATGAACCTGTGACTTTCATAGTATGAACAAAAAACATTTGGAACATTGATAAAAACATATTTGGTAACACTTTAGAATAGAGGCCAATTTTCACTATTAACTAGTTGCTCATTAGCATGTCTGTTATTACCATTTTGGCTGTTTATAAGCACGTAAAATGCTGTATTTGTTAGTGATCACAAATGTATTTTATTTGATCTTGCTTGAGGATCCTCTACCTGTTAAGCAAACATTCTGCTCTCAAATGATTAAAAAGCATTTAAAGAGGCATCTTTTTGGACAAGCTTTTAATGAACAATATGGTTTGGCTGTTACTGAATTTCTGTGATATTTGGTAGTAATTGTACAGCTGGTATTTAATCTATTTAGATTTTATTTTTTTACTGTAAAGCACTTTGTGACCCCTCCTTGTCTGTGAAAGTTGCTATATAAATAGATTTGACTTTTTTTAAAACATATTTATAAAGCACATAATGTGCATGACAATATTCTACATCCCTAATCCTACACTCTCAGAAATAAAGGTACAAAACCTGTCACTGTGGCGGTACCTTTTCAAAAGATACACATTTGTACCTATTACTCCATTCTGGTACCCTAAAATGTACATATAAGTACTTAAAGTGTACATATTTGGACCATTAGGTCTAAATATGTACACTTTAAGTACTAATATGTACACTTTAAGGTACCAGAATGGACCCTTTAGACCTTAGTAACAGGTTTTGTACCTTTATTTTTGAGAGTGTACCCAATACTTAACAACTACTAACTATTAGTAAGCAGCAAATTAGTAGTTTATTGAGGCAAAAGTCACAGTTAATGGTTTGTTAATAGTGACCCTAAAATAAATGCATGCTTATGTGTTAGAATGGGTTTGGAATGAGTAGATGCTGACAGTAATTTCTGTTTTGGCTGGTTTATCACTTTAGGTCAAACACACAGACACACACACACACAAAATTCAAATTAGACCAATAAACAATTGACTTGAGACTAAATTCAGACTAGATACTTGAGATATAAATAATAAAAAAACAGTAAAACAGTAAAAAATTCAATATTAATTTAAGTTATATTTAAATGATGTTATTATGTTAGAAGAAAAAGACCAGAGTTTTCAGGCATATTAAAATCACAGCTAAATTAATGATTAAACTTCTATATTATATTTATATTTATATTATAGTTATATTTGTGATATACATTGTTCAGAAGTTTGGGGTCAGAAGGATTTTTAAAACCGCCATGCTCACTAAAGTTTTCTTCAAAAGAGATAGTAAAATATTACTACAATTAAGTAGTTGCTTCTTAATATGTTTTTGAAATATTTATTTTAATATTAATACTTTTTAAAAAAAAAACGTAAATGACTTTACTTTTGCTTTTGATTAATTTTAATGCATTCTTGCTATTTATAATGTATATATACTGTGTGTGTTTGTGTGTGACAGAAGAAGAGACTTGCATTAAGAGATTTGGCCTTGTGACCAGAGCCTTAAGAATCAATTTAGATCATAGTGTGTGAATAAATCACACAATCAACAAATACACCCCACCCCACCCCTTAGTCTGTCATGAGCTAATGCACATGAGTTTTGTTTCACAGACATTTTGTTTGTGTCAGACAGCAAAGATGAGTCCCGAATGGCATCAAACTATCAGTTATAATGGCCCAAGTCCAAAAAAAGAAAAGAAAAAAAAGCTAAACACCTGCAATGACCCTGAATCACACACATTATCCGGCTGGTCTTGTGTGTGAAACTGGCTCCGTCTGTGGGACAGGTAACACAGAGTTCAGAGCTGTGTTGTGTGTGGGACAGCCACTCCCTCAGCCGCTCTAGACACACCCGGCGGGGCGTGAGAACAGACCGGCTGAACTCCACACCGGACCCAATCAAACCCAAACACCAGCCTAGAATTTCATCTGCCTCTTGTTTTGGACCATAAATTTGGCAGCACCGGTGTCTCAGTGAGGGAAAACCACTCTTTTGTTCGCTCCTATCACTCACATTGTGCTTTTCTCGTCTCATTGTCAGCTGAAAATGTAGACTAGAGAAGTTCTGTATCACTCGCTATTCCGTTTATGAAGTGCCTGTTTTAAAAGATTCCCTCACATGCAGCACAAAGACGGCTTTGTGGCGTCTGTGTGAAGACACGTCTTTTTACTGCCAACATGTTTTGATGGTGGCGTACGCATGAGCCAGAGTCAGACGACACCCCTGGGAGTCCCCAAACTGAATTGATTTCCTTTCATTTGAGTTAATCCAAACTTGCACCTAGAGCGAGGATAGTTACAGACAGTCTGCTCCAAACAATCACACGCATGATATTACACACTAATTCCTCATCACATCTTTTTTTTTTTTTTTGACTGTGGAGTAAATTCATGAGATTAAATCAAACAATCTATCATATCATAATAAAAAAGAACTTGAATTTATTGCAAGGTATGTGAGGATATAAACTTAGTACATGAAGTTTTTTGTTATGCAGTATAACGCTTCTTCCTTAAAGGCTCATTCAATCTTACATATGTAGCTGAAAGCATTCTGCTTTATTTAAGTCATCTTGGTAGGAATGTACTGTAATATTCTGACTTGGCATGACTTTCTGTCCATTCTCTTCCAGGAAGCCATTTACCACCTGATGTGAGAACAGCTGATTGATAAATTGTAAATGCAACATGTGATTTAATTTGTAATAATTAACATTATGGGGCAGAAAAATGATAAATGCTGATTACAGGAAGAATATCTTAGATCTCTGTTGAAATTAGTAATACAATCAGTAGCTTTTATAGGGCAAATATTATAGCCATGATTATGCCACAAGTTATATGCATTATCATCATGTATTAAAACACACAACAGCATCTGCATGTCCAGAATGAAGAATGCACATGGAAGATGACAAATTTTATAAATAAAAATATATACAGTATATTTAAAATATGTTATTTAGCAGTTACGTACAAAGAAAACTCTTTACAATTAATATATAGAGTGCATTGTTTTGGTTAATTAAATTAATTTCTGTAAATTAAATTCCTTTAACAAAGACATATTCTACAGAAATTACTATACGAACTATATGAAAATAACTGTATGAAAATAAAATAATCTATCATGTATCTGCTCTAGCTCAAATTTGGCATTTTGTAGAGAAAATAGTATTGGCTTTTATGATAAAAAGGCTTATAATGTTCCTCCTCTGATTTAGGATAACATCTGGAAAACAAATAAATGCAACATTTTTAAAGACCGTGTAAAGTCAATTTTGAGAATTGTTTGTAAACCCATTATTAATGTTAGAAATGCATTGCAGAAACATGTTACAAAAACTGAACTACATGATACTTAATGTTGGAGTTATACCATTAAACAGTTTTTCACCATCTTCATGAGCAGGATTTATTGGGCGGAAACTCTGTGGCACAATGTAGCCACCGAGCATTGGCCCTCCCGAGAAACTATAAGAGCTTTGTTGGACATGAAGCAGCACTGACTGCACAGACTGATCGCTGTGTGACATCAGTACAGTGAGAGCTAGAGAGAGCAGACGCCCTCGTGGTACTTTGATGTCAAACACTGATCGTTCTGCTCAGTGCTGCTTCAAGTCAAACACACACATAACAACTAGAGTGCACAAGCATCAGTGGTTCGTCCATTCAATCATGAGTTACTGTCATTACCGTTAGATAATACAGTTTGCTATCTATCTATGCCTTCGTCACGTTACGTGGTTGCTATAATTAACAAAACAATTGAGCTTGGTCTCCTTATTTAAATCAAGCTGCTTGAGGAAGAAGGTTGAGAGAGACGGCAGCTTTGCTGTGAGTGGGCGTGGTTTCAGCGTCACTAGCGGACATGCCCCTAGCGTTTCAGAGCAGAAAGAACAGCTTTTTTTTTTTTTTAGATTTTGATACATTATTTTATTTACTTTGCATTTTTTAGCATTCAAATTTAGCTGGGTATTTAATAACACATTCTGTTGTGTGACAAACTCAGAACACACATTTAATATTGACTTTACACAGAAAAAAGTTTAAATAAGAATCTCTGAATTTCCTGGGTGGCTTTTTTAGATTCTGGTTATTTTAATGTACAAATTCAACATTAAATATGATTTATTCTGATACGGGAACTTTGACAGTGGCTGGGTGGACATCAACCAAAACCAAAGAGGGGTGTAAAACAATGCATTTTCTAGAAAGAAAACACTAGCAAGCCAAACTGATTATAATTATAATGATTCAGCTGAGTAGCCCTGCAAGGGCAAACTAACAGCACTCAGTATCTGCCCTAATGAGAACTTTCACCACTTAAGAATAAAGCTTAGGGTGTGGGGACTTCCAACAGAGGGATAAACCAGCAGGACTAGACCAAGTTTGGATAGGACACGCTAGTCTGCTAGCGGACTGTGGGATTTCCTGGAAAAAGCCACAACATCACCCCCGTGCCCCCCTCAGGACCTCCAGAGCCCAGTGTCCCACGCTGACCGAGGGGTCTCTTCTGACGGAGAAGCAGACCGCAGTTTCCCAGGATGTGCACGCACTTGTCATGTAAATGAAGAAGTCACAACCAATTAAAATAATTGCACCGCATCGCCTTGTCTTCGCTCGGTGAGTCCAAGAGAGAGGGAGGGGTGCAGGAGGGATGCGGCGATGGGACCTCCACTCTCTCCTCTCTGTCTTGGTCTACTCATTTCCTTCTAAAGAAGATGGAAATCCTGTACATAAGTGCTCAGAGAGGAGATATACTTGAATATGCGAGAGGACAAAAACAGGAGAGAGAGAAACCGTATGGACGGTTCACTTTGAGACCCTTTAAAAAAAAATAAAAAGAGTGACTGTGTGTGTTTGGGGGGGCCGTGGCACAGCAGGTGGTGGGACTAATGGAAGCCCCTGGCAGTGTAGCTCCAGAGTGAGTGAGTGTGTGTTTAGTAAAGAGAGGGGGGGTAATGGGTGGATCCTCTATGGGCTGGAACCGCTGATGTATCCTTATTGACAGAGCTGCTTCTCGGCCGAACAAGGGGATCTGCGGCTCACGGCCACTGCTGTGGACAAATGCATAAGAGAGAAAGAGAGAGCAACAGAAGCACCGATGGAGACTAAAGAAAGCCAGGAGGCAGATCTTTAACACACCATGTCCTGCAATGGCTCTCGCCTAATCCATTTCCCTCCCCCTCTGTACCCCCTACCTAGAACACACTGGTTATTACACACTGCTGCAGGGGATCCATTCACCTTCCATAGCCAAACACACAAACATAGACGCACGGGCACGCACTGAACAAATTGTTGGGGCAGAGGGGCAGAGCATCAGACCTTTTGTGTTTCCTGTTACCCAAGGAAAACTTTCATCCACATCAGTCATCATACGAAGAGGGCCTTTTGCAAAAAACGATAAACGCCACTTTTAAAAAAATGAGCTGGTTGGCCTGCATTATTCTCCATGTATAGCGCAATCTGAACACATTGTGTCAAAAAAAGCTTGTATTGTCCACTTTCAAGGCATCGCACGTTCATGTTTTTCTGCAGAAGACGACAAGCACTCTTGATGTTTTTGAACAGAAGCAGAAAAATCTATTTTAGTGAATCAGCACGGTGTGTTCAGGTCAGGTGACAAGGCTACTTTCTCTTTGAAAGACGCAGAGGCTGAGAGGAGTTTCGTTAAAGCTGACTTAAAGTGATCGAGGATGGACAATTTCGCCAAACATCATGAACCTGTGATATCTTCTTCAGGACGTAAATACATAAAAAATAAAAGCTGAAACGTTTTTACAGAACCTTGCAAAAGCAGCACATTAAAATGGTGAGGGAAAAGATCAGTGTATTGTATCGCATCCATACAGTCTGTGATCACAACAACTACATTGTCATCTGGGCAGATTTTTAACTGGAAAAAACAAACTATAGGCTATGTAAAATATATACTTTCAATGAACTTTAATTTTGTAAAAAAAAAAAGGTTAAATTAACTATCCCTTTAAGGTAAGCAGATCATTAACCTACTGACAACTTTCTCTTCCTTCCCTTTTCTCCTGGCTCTAGACATGGACATGGGTACTATATATGCAAAATATTTTTATTTTACGTGCTCTAATATCTCATCTGCATTTTTGCATTTAAATATGTGCTTAAAGAGACACTGCAGGCTAACAGAGACCTTTCAATGGTCACCACGTCAACAAACGTCTTACTCTCCTCAGCTCCTAGAGGCTGTATTTTTAATATGCATTAGTACATCACATAACTCATATTGTTGGCCATAGCATGGTTTCAAAAACACTGTTTTTGATCACATATATACATTTTATTATACCATTCCCTTGTAAAAATATAAATGAATCCTAACGAATCTATTTTTTAATTGTTACATTAACATTTCAATTACTAAGTGTTCGGGGGAAAAGCATTTACATTGGCAAATAACAAGCCAATGTCAATAATAAATCTTTTTAATGGCCTTTTAGTATTTTGCTTTGTTTTGTAGCATTAAATAGGCCTCAAAATCTTAAAACTACACAATATACAATACTAAACTACCTTTTTCTATTTTTGTTTTATAGTTACAAGTAACATGAATACACTGTAAATCTACTCCATATGTTATCAGTATGTCATCCTGCTTAGCTTGTGAATGAACTGATAAGGAATTCTGAGAAGAGTTTTTAATGGCTGAGGGAGAACTGCATAGAAAAAAATGTGACTAAATCAATAATTCACACAACCAAGTGCTGCTGCAATAGTTAAGTCTTTCATGGCTTACTTGGAAAGACTGGAAGACAGAAGCTTCCAGCCCTGATCAAAAATAACATTAACTGAGGATGAATGTGGATGTATTCGCATGTATTTTTATGACAGGCCCTTTATTTCTGTCTTTTATGAAATGAAAGAGGAAGCTTATGTAATTGATGTGTTTGGACAGCATGTTTAGTTATGAGAAGCTATTTTTGCGAGATAATATTTATGAGCATGTGGTTGTTGCTGTGTCAAAACAGAAAGATGTCTCATATTTGAGTAAGCAAAGAACTCAAATACAGTATAATCTGACAATCAGTAATGCACAGATTCATTCAAGAATGAAAGAACGTATGCGCATTGGTATGCGGTACTTTAGTATCCTTCAGAAACATACACTTTCAATAATAATGTAAATAAATCAAATAAAACCCTGATAGATGAAAGAACAAAACAAAAACAGAAAGGTCATGAATATGGAACGCATCATTTTCCATTGGATATAAATATTCATTACAAAGCGATTAGGATGTCATGACGCTGTTATTGGTTTCAACATGATTCTGGATTTTAAAAAAAAAATAGAAAAGAGGAAGAAAAAGACTCTCAAGCTTGATTAATCTCATCAGGACATCATCAATAATGGATGTCTCCAATCATGAGAGTGGGAACTTACTCTCCTGCTGCGTCAAGGACTCACCACTCAGAAGGGGTCTCTACCTCATAGATCTGCACCCCACAATATTCAACGGCCTGTCACGCTGGGCAGAGGCCGCTTCAGTCACAGACTACAGCGAGGGATGATCTCACAGGGTGCCTCATTTTGTTCAGATTGATTTACTCTTTCTGTGCTTTGCTTTTAATGTGTGCCCAGAAAGGCCCTCTAGTGCAAAGGCTACGATATAACGGTATAGCCCTTCAAAGAATGCATTTGTTTTGACCGAGCCTACTTTTTCAGCAGCCTTGGTTTTAGAAGGTTTTTTTTTTTTTAAATACGGATTTAAAACAGAAACTCCACTGAGATGAATCACAACATTGTAACGTTTGATTTAAAGAAAAGATATATATTAAAATTAGTACTTATTGTCTTCCACGAGGCAATAAACTACAATCCTATAAAATGTGATTCAATTAAAAAAAAAAGAAAAAAAGATACATTTATTAATAAATAAATATACAGATTTTTTGGTCATTGGTTATAGATTAATAAAAAAATTGGACAACCATTTTTATTTGATGAACATTTTGAAATCTGTTGTATCATCAGAGAAGCCTTTACTATTACTACTTTTCTATTAAATAAAAAATCTTACTGACCTTAAATGTTTAAGTGGTAGTTGCATCATTATTATAGCTATATTATTTCCAGATATTCACTCATTTTTGTAGTGGAGGCAAATATGAATCTAAAAGTCCCAACTACAGGACTTTAAAAAATGACAACTACAGAAAAAAGTAACACTTTTTTAAAGGTGTCCATAATACAGAGTAATTACCTGGTTTAGTACTTAGTACATGAAACAAAATGTACTTACCATGTAACTGAGTTATGGAACAGTCTGTACTTACAGTTTGTAATTATATATATGTAATAGGCAGCTATATGTAACAGGTCAAGTCTTACAGTGTTACACAGCTACTTATGTAACCAAAAGATTGGGTCTCACTTTATATTAAGTGTCCCTAATACTTGTGTACTTACATAGTAACTAGATGTGTACATATTAGTATAAACACACAGTATAAACAGCTCTAATATTTTTGTAAGTACAAACATGTAAAAACCCTCAGAAAGTGTAACAGGATATTGTTAACAACACTTTTCACTTCACAAAGTACTTGTGTGGAAGGAATTACCAGTGTACTTACATTGTAACTCCTCAGTAACTGTCCACAGTACAAAGTGTAACCACCATTTATATGTAAAACCTAACTTACTGGGCGCTGCTGTGTAACATCAGAGTAATTACATGATACATCCATAGGAATTTTTTCCTTTTTTTTTTTTTTCCTATTACACATTTGTACTTACACATACCATTCAGTGTGTTGTTACATATGTGTAGTTACACAAACATTACAGCTGTAGATACTGCTTACACTGTGCTTACATATTACGTACACATCTAGTTACTAAGTACACAGGTATTAGGACATAAAGTGGGGCCAAATAAAGGGTATCAAGATTGTACTTAAGTGTACTTCATGTGTATCTATACTGTACACCTTATCTAGCTGCACTTTAGTTTATTTAATTTAACAAGTACACAGCTTAAACACATGTAATACCTTTCTTATTACATTAAAATTACAGTATATTATGCAGGCATAAACTACTTAAAATAAAGTGTATCAAGATTGTACTTAAGTGTGCAACTAGATGTGTAACAGACTCGGTTTGTTACATATAGGTAACAGTAGCTGCCTGTAACATTTACTTAAATACAAACTGTGAGTACAGGCTGTTCCATAACTTAGATACATGGTAAGTAACTTTTGAGAGAGAATGACCGACAACCCTGTGGAATAGTCTAGTTAACTGAGATCTGCGGTTTGAGTCAAACTCTGCTGATCTGATGCTGAATTAGTCTCAATCCCTAAGCCACAGTGCTAGAGATGCTCTGGCCGCTCGAGCCCACCCCCACCCAGCATGCACAGAGTTTGCCCGGCGGCCTCGGCTGACAGACAGATAATGCAGAAGTCCTGCGTTGAAAGGACTGAGCTGAAAGAGGCAGACCGGGGCTTCACTGCTGGCCTGCTGGAGTGTGGAGCGCATCACTCTCCCGAGCGTCTAGACATTCCTCCATATAAAGCTCACTCTGTTCAACTTAAAAGCTTTCCACACTTGTTTCTCTTTGTACCTTCTGCTTGCTTGTTTTGCCCTGGAGGACCAACATGTTCCCATAAGCCACACTGTATATGAATCTCTGTTTTAACCCCATTTTAACCTTATGTATGTGCATCTGACAAACTGTAAAAGTATGCAAATTTGCAAGCCCATTATAGTTTGTATAAATACATGATTGTACACCAAAAATGTATACAGGGTATATACATATTTGGAAATTATTTGCACCGTCATTCATGACTGTCAAGTGCCTCAATCATGTCTGTTGTCCAGATCCAGATCCAGATCCAGAGTAAATTAGACGTTTTAGTTGGTCGCTTTAAGTGAACTTTGCAACCAAATGCAAGAGATTCCACAACAATGGATTGATTGAGAAACTGAAAAAATTGATTGTTTGTGATCCAAGAATGCAAGAGGCAAAGAAGCTATTTCAGCCTAAAAATAATAGAAGTCTCAAAGAATCCTTTGTGTTGGGGTCTTTCAGTCCAGCAATAGACTGAATAATTCTCCAAAATGGATTTTTGATAAAAGAAATTCAGAATTTATGAAATCTGCAAAACATGATCATTTATTTTCATTTTCATTCCATTTTATGCTCCTGTTGTGCCTCCTAGAAAGTTTGCTTAATTGTCTAGAAACGTGGATAAATACTTGGAATACGAAAAATGTTTACTCTTACAAAAATAAAAATAAGATAAGAAACAAGTAAACTAATCTGAATAAATCAATAAATAACAGAAAATGAAATAACAAACATCCAGATACCCAGAACATACTGCAAAACATGGCTTAGTTCAGTATATTTGTTTTAGCTCTGTCTCATCTCTCTTTGCCTAAAGCACAGCATAAGCAAAAACTACCACATCTTACTCCACTAAATAAAGGGACTTACCACAGAACGATAAGATGTGTTCTTAAATCCATGCTGAATAGATCTTTATTTGCACCCTAACATGACAGGTCTCAGATCTTGCTTGGTTACGCATTTGGGCTTTTTGTTTTCCTTTGTATAAACCGTGAAACTGTCATCGCAGCAATGCAAAAGTGACATATGTCTATTCTGTTTTTTGCATGGTTTAAATTTCACATGACAGATTCGGATGCTAATAAGATCAAGAATAAACATCACACCTTCCTCAGCCTACGGATTCCTTTAGAGGCCTACAAAAGTGTTGTTTGCAGTCTGATATCCATTTAAATATGAACAAAAGACAGCAAAACCCTCTGCTGTAAGTATATGCAGTGTTAAAACTCCAAATGCCAGCACGCTCTCCTCATTGGGGCATATTTAGCATTTCTGCTTCTCAGACCAGGAGCACTAACATTTATGTGCAGAAAAGGACATGCAAAGCCACATTCCTACAGGCCCCCAGGACTCGCTGAAGGGAAGCTTTAATTCCCGCCATTACGGTTCATTTGCTTATGAGATTCCCAAGTTGAATTTCTATAAGGGGCTTTTGTGTGTGGTCATTCTTAGAAGTCAAAAGTGGGAGAGTGTGGAAAAGAAAGGAAAAAAGAGGTATATGTTCATCTATCTATCTATCTATCTATATAATCTTTATTCATCAATGATGCTTTCAATTAAACAAAAGTGACAGTAAGGACTTTCATCAAATAACCCTGGAAAAAGCTGTTTTCCATAAGAAGAAGAAGAAGAAAATTTACTTGAGCACCAAGTCTGCATGATTTCTGAAAAATCATGTGACACTGAAGACTACACTAATGGCCTAGAGCTCAAAGTTCCGCTTTGCCATCACAAATATAATCACATTTGAAAATATATTAAAATAGAAAACTATAATTGTAATGATGATTTTACTGTTTTAACTGTATTTTCGATCAAATAAACGCAGCGCTCATGAACATGAAATTTTTCAATAGCATTTAAACAAATTTACTGACCCCAAACGTTTTAATGGTAGTGTATACATATACTTATAACTTAAACAGCTGTTTAAGAATTACACTTATTAAACACTACTACAGTATAACAAGTAAAACCATTACAAACTCTGTGATGTTATCTATTGTTTTGTTTTGTTTTTTTCAGCAAGGTTATGTCATTTGACCTACCTGTTCTCATGGCATAAACGTACCTTGGTTCACTTTTTAGATAGACAAGAAATATGTACCAATAAGTACATATCACTGCAGTTTCCAAAAGAAATGAATATAGAGGCAGTAAAACTCGAACACCTTTTATTCCTTTTCACACAAATTTACAGAGTTTTGATTAATAAAGCGTAATTTTCACACAATTACTGGAAGAATGTTGTGTTATGACTTCAAAAGAATATTAATTTACTTTTATATTCGAAAACTGATGCTTTTGAATGTTAGCATCACACATATCCAGCTTCATATCTATGGGTTTTCATAGACGGCAGGTTTGTTCAGAGGCTCACGAAGTACGGAGATGTATTTGAGAACCGAGGAGCTCCAGTTCAAATCTGTTAAAGGAAGTCGAAATGGCATGGTTGCATCAACAAATGCATTTTTATATCAGTTTGGCATTTGTTAACACTATCGGGTATAGGGTTGGATTTGGTGTAGGGCATAGAGCATAGAGAAATGATAGAGCATTAACTTTTAGCAACAGTCCACGGATATTTCAATTCTAAACCGCTGCAATACATAGCTATATCAACGTAATAAAAATGTGTCAGGGTTTACGTATTGAACCTGTGTTTTAGCGCCACTCACTGGACATTTCTCTTTGAAACTGCAGCAAAAGTAGTAAGGCACATTAAAACATAAAAAAGTGCACAGAGGTACATATTTTATGAGACCAGGTAGCATTTGACAGAGGTAACTGTAAGGCAGTTAGTGGAAGCATAATTTGAATAAATATAGCTCAGGCTTTCAGTATATACAAAGCATATTGAGCGGACAGTTCACTTGAAGTTCAAAGATCATACAAACATTACCTTTATCAGAAAAAATCCACACAACATATTTTTATAGAAAAAAGGTGCTAAGTGTGTGAGTCCCATGTAACATGTACTGTAGCAGGTGGCAAAATAATGAAGCTGAGAGGTGGACGGCCATATCAGCGTTACACGCAGGCTCTCGGTGTATTGAGCAGTAATTAGGTTAGAGTGACACAACAAGAGTATATAGGTTACCTCATTATTCTGCTACAATATATTCGTGCTCTATATGGTCCCAGGGTGAGAGGGGACCCACCCTTGCTCTCCGGGATCATTGTTTCAGCTTTGCAACCTAGTAACATTTCTGTGTGTCCTGCCGAGCCAACCGTCGAGGGCGTATCCGAGCTCACACCTGAGCTCCATCACCTGTGAATATATATTCCAACGAACCGCAATGAGGAAACTGAACTGAGCTGGATTCCAACTCTAGCCACATCTGCATTAAAGCACATGCTCTATTTACCAGACGCACTTATAACGACTGTCCATCACTAATTATGCCCAAATCTCACAAAGATCATTACATCATGCACGCACCAGCTACAGACGAAACACCAGTGAGGGGGAGGTCGGAGATTAAAATTCAGCCAATTCAATTGGTATACATGCACACGCTAGGCAGACTAGGCTGACCAGATTAAAGACGGGCGTCTTAACTTGCCACAGATAAAGCACCAGGAGAGGCCAGATTACCAATCAACTCATCACTAATTACAAGCGGCCTACAGGCAGAGAGCACAGTAGATTAACCAGGCCTGCTGGCACCGGCTCCACACTCTCCCCTCAGTCTGGATTTAATTACTGTACACACCAACACCAGCCTGCTCATGCAGAAAGATTATTTACTGTACTGTCTACCTTACTTTCAACTCCACTGTAATATCAAAGGAAAGTACCGATGTACACACTCCTACACAATTTAGCTGTCATTCCAGAATATATTGCATCATGTATTAGTTATATTGTATTGATTTTGACAGCATCATAAATTGTTTGTTCTCTGGGAAGCGATTAAATATTTATTTATTGGCTGTAAATATTCCCACATATTTTTTTCTCAAGTGTAAAAACAGAAATCTAAAGATGAAAGTAGAGTGTAAGGACCTACGAAATCAGACTCGGAATGTATTTCGGAGTATTTCGGAGAACCTGACAGAAATAAAGAATGACCCATTAATTTATATGATTTGATCCCTTCAAGGCTGAACATACAGGCAGACACATGGTGAACATAATGCACCAATCATTTGCATTACAAATCATACTCATTTTAAAATGATTTTTTAGTAAACCTTTTTTTAAAAAATTGCTTACTTTTAAATGCACTTAAGCATTACGTTTTTTGTTTGTTTTGCAATTTGATGCTGCTTCAATTCAAAAGAAATTAATCATTTTATTTAGCAAGGATGCTTTAAATCAATGGTGACAGTAAAGGCATTTATATAGTGTTACAAGATTATTTTGCGTTGTTTTGTTTTTTTGCTTTCTCTTTATCAAGGATTCTTGGGGAAAAAAATATCATGGTTTCCACAAAGAGATTAGGCAGCATGATTGTTTTCAACATTGATAATAATAGTTTCATGAGCACCAAATCAGAATATTAAAACAATGTCTGAAGAATCATATAACACTGAAGACTGGAGAAATGGATGCTGAACATTTAGCTTTGCCATATTTTAATCAACATATAAACAGTCATTTTAAAGTGCAATGATATTTCACAATATTAAAGGAAAGGAAAGGAAAGGAAAAGGAAAGGACGTGACATGTGGCCAGGTATGGTTTCCCATACTAAGAATTTGTGCTCTGCATTTAACCCATCCAAATGCACACACACAGCAGTGAGAAGTGATCAACCACACACACCGTGAACACACACCCAGAGAAGTGGGCAGCCATTGCTGCGGTGCCCGGGGAGCAGTTGGGGGAATGGTGCCTTGCTCAAGGGTTTCACCTCAGTCGTGGTATTGAAGGTTGAGTGAGTGCTGGTTATTCACTCCCCCCACCCACAATCCCTGCCGGACCTGGGACTCGAATCCGCGACCTTTGGGTTACAAGTCCAACACCCTATCCATTAGGCCACGACTGCCCCCATATTATTGCTTTTTATCAATTAAATTCAGCCTTGGTGAGCCTAATAGACTTCTTTTAAAAATGATATATATATATCTCAAACTAGGTATTTGGGAATAAAGTCAACATTTTGAGAACAAACAAACACACCCACACATAAAGGAATGGTGTTTTTTGCTATATGGTGAAGTAGTGAACACAGCTTGAATTTGATTAGTGGAGTAGTAACATACTGTAGAAAACACACTGGCTACGCACATACAGAGTAACATGTTTGCACAGTCCCAAAATAACTTCCATCCTAATTTTCTCTGAGTATCACTGAACCCTTGCAGTGAATAGACTCAGTCCAAACAGGAACAAACAAAACAAAAGCTTTCAACGATGCTGCTCTCATGAACGCTGCGGACCAGAAGATACTTCACAAACATAAATCCACAACCTCCTGATCCGATGAAAGAAGATGTTTGTGATCGTGTATAGTTTATATCAGTGCAGAACCAGCAGTGGTGATTTAGTAGGCAAGCCAGGGGCTGATTAATTAAGCATGTGTACAATATGGACTCTTTTTGAAATTAGTACCTTTAATGATGGCTACATGCTTCCAATCAGGCAGTTTAAAGGCAAACCATCTGCCTGAACTTGGCTCTTGGATGGGATCCCCACCCCCACTCACTCCCTTCAATAACGTGATTCTGATATTATAAAGACTTATAGGAAGAGTTGAGCGCATAATACATAACTGCACAAACAAGTCCAATCTGTAATCTCTACAAACTCTCACGTGTTGTCTTGCACTTAATGTTGACATAAACACATGCGGGTGCACATTAGGGAAAGAAGAGACTGTGGTGTGATCGTTGGAAAGAATCCATGCACATGTAACATGTTAATGAAAAGGAAATATTCATATTAGGGGAAAACAAACTATTGAGAAAGTGCTCATTAGACCTTATTAATAAATGCAAGTGCTGGTAATTAGCGAAAGGACCTTGGAGCCTCTGTTTCTTCTTTCCTTTTTACTGGTTCTTTTTGTGTTTGTTTATTTGTTTTTTTCTTCTTGTTGTTTTTTTGAAGCCGTTCCCTCATTTTTAGTGCTGACCTGATCTCTCCGCCCCTCCACTTCCTCTATGGACGCAGCCTCATCCTTTCATCAACACACTTCCCCAATCCCCGTGCCCAGAGGAGGGCCGCTGGTCCAGTCCTGGCTCCGGTTCTCTCGGCTCTATCCTTCTACCCATGATTCTCTCCATCCACCCTTCTCAATCAAAGGCCCAAAGGCTTAGACCCACTTCCTCCTAAACTTACGCCCTCAGTTTGTAGCTGACTGACATGCTCCATATGCACGGAAACTTCTGCAGGCTTATAAAGCTTCATAAACAATTCATGTAGGGCGAGATTATTTAATTTGTGCTTTGTAAACAAATTGGAATTTTGTAATAATTTTTTTCTTGATGAAATTGGATAATACAATTTTGAAGAATTAAGTGGTGTACGTTGTATAAAAACATTTAATTATAAGTGATATTGTTTTATATTTTTTTATTGTTTTTTATTATTTTTATTATTGTTATAATAAATAAATAATGCAAAATCTAAAAGCAAGAAATACTCATCATAAATAATAAAAATGGTAACAATAATAACAGTAATAAATACAGCAACAACAATAATAGTAGTAGTAATAATGTAATGAATATAATAATAATAATAATTCAATGTTATAAATGTATTATAAAATGAATGGACTTAATGGTCATAAATTTGGTAAAAAAAATTGTCATAAATTTGTTTTTTTCATCGTATTTGTCATCGTTTCCTATAAAAATGCTTGCTATGGATGCATCAAACCTGGTCCAAATATTTTTATGATGGACAAAAGTTTTAGAGGCAGCATGTAAACATGATTGGCACAACGTAAGACCGTATTTATTTTATAAATATATATTTCTGATGAGTATTTTTTTGAATTTCTAATTCAATGTGCACAGACCTTAAAGGAATAGTTCACCCAAAAATGAAAATTACCCCATATTTTACTCACCCTGAAGCCATCCTAGGTGTGTATTACTTTCTTTTTTCAGACGAACACAGTCACAAAGAGTTTTTTTAACAATGTATCCTGGCTCTTCCAAGCTTGGTAATGATGGTGGTTAGTGGCCATTGTTTTGAAGCTCCGAAAATTGGATATATCCGCAAGTACTGCATCATAGAAATAACTTATACACCTTTGGGGGGTTATCACATTTCACATGCAACTTATGCCATACGGCGTACTTTAAATACTTGGGAGATATTATCAGGAGACATGGTGTTAGCTTTCACTGTTATGCTGATGATACTCAGCTCTATATTTCTTCTC